>JAODAL010006461.1:0-133391 GCA_025379985.1 Phyllomedusa bahiana | reverse complement strand
TTTGAGTTTGTCCCCCCTCTCAAAACGGGGAAAAAGGCTCCCATTTTGGACCGGTAGCGGGGGCCCAATAGAGTGGACCAGAATCACCCTTCCCGGATGCTGACTTTTTCCCCTACCAGGCAAATCCATGCTGGGGGACATCTCAAAAAGGCCCGAGGGCTCCCTGCCTCCATCTCCACTGATCTGCCCGGTGCTTGCGGTCTCTGCCCATCTTCCCATCCCCATCTACCTCCCCAGTGTCCTGCTCCTTCTCTCTTTCACCGGGGTAAAAAATCCATCATTTCACCAGACAATGCTCTGCTTAAATGTCCCCCTCCTCCTCCTCATCCTCCATTTCAGTCCCCCAGCGGATCAGGGGCCGAAGATTAGTCGCCACATTCCATCCCCGCCCAACAGATTTTTCAGCATCTTTCCAGGACATGAACAGGGGAATGACTTTTTCATCCCGAGTCCTGGCGACTGACAAATAACGTCCCCTCCTCGAAGGGCCCAACAAGCGCGGTGTCACGCATGAGTGCCACGGCTACTCAAAGTTACACGGGGGTTACTTTCTGTCTGCCTGGATCATCAAAAAATCGTTAAGGCCCTTTTTTCTCTGTTCATACATCATCCCCCCTTGCGGGCTGGAACCCAAGGGGGGAAAACATCGCATTCAGAGTGTGTTGGGGGAGGCCCCTTCTGCGTGCACTCAGGGGTGTTCCGGCTTTGTAGGTGGATAAATTCATGCCATTTTCCGGCCATTTTCAAAATCTTCTGAAGATCTGTGGAAGATTCGGGAAAACCTTTTCACAACCGATTGAACACTGCGCATGCGGGCGCAGGACCCCCCTCCTCGGTGCGCCAGACACCAGTTCCCCCATTTCCGTCCCATGGTTCCAATTTGCATTTGGGGCCGAGAAACCCCACACATCGTTTCTTGCGCATGTGCGGAGTTTCCTCCCCTGGTGACTGTTCGCCGAGGAAAGCCGGGTGTAAAAACGCATGACCCCCGCGTTGCCCTACAATTGGTATGATGGAGCATATTGGGGAGGCTGAGATGGTGGTGGGGGGGGAGGAGGAGGGGGGACTTTGGGCAGAGCCCAGTTTGACAACGGGAGGAAAACCCCGGGCATCCCCTTCCAGTTTTTGGGTGGCCTGGGCAGGAAGCAATTCACCCAGGGGCCGTAAGGACATGTCGGGCCCCTGACCGTAGTTACAGCCCAGATCCCGCTGCCGTCACCTTTGGAAAAAACGGATAAGCTCAAGGACGGCCCACTTTCTGTTTTTACATTTTTATGAAGTGGCTGGGACTGGCCTTTTTTTTAAAAAAAAATTCGGCTTGGAACTCTCCTTTCTGGGCTGGCACAAGCCATTAGTTTTTGAATGGTAAAGAGTCCCCCCCATTTGGAAAGGGGGGACGCAGAATCAAAAAAACGGGACGGAAGGGTCAGCTGCTGCCCTTAGGATTTGGGACCCATACTGTTGTCCCTTTGCAATCGCCTCGCGAACGACTGCGGGCCCCAGGGTACGAGGAAAGGGGATATCTGGCCCGGGGAGAGAGTCAAAGAGAAACAGCTCTTTCTGCAGAGGTTGGGAGCCTTATGGGGCAAAGGCATCGTGCCACTGGGGTCTGCGGCGCAGGGGGGACCCCCCATCTGAGTAAAGTTTCTCCCGGGCCCCCGGATGGTGCGCTCATGTGTTGAGCAGGGCCGTGGGTGCCAATGTTAACTCCCTTTCCACGCTTCCCTTTCTGCCCAAAAGATTCCAAAAACCCTATTTGGCTCCTCCGGTGTCTTAGCAAAGAAATGCCACACCCCCGAGTAGTGATTTTACGCCCCAAAGCTCCCATGAGTACTACTACCCCGCTTTCCTCGCTGACCCCCGGCCCCACTTTCTTGGACCTGCAAGCGGGTTTTTCTACCCCGTGCCCCTTTGGGTCCCAACCTCCACGCTGCAACCCGCTAACGGCCCCCCAACCCCTTTGTGGCTGCCCGCTGCTTGACGCGCCAAGCTGACGCCCTCTTTTTGACGATGATGAAGCCCCTTTTTCACCCGGCTCCCAAGTGCGGGGCGGGTACCATCATCAAATTTTTTGTTTCAACGTCACGCTGTCCTCATCACCGTCTTGGTTTAAAAAAAGGGTGACCCCTCACAAAATGCCCCCCTGCCACTCTCCACTCTATACTTTGCCACCACTGAAAAGCAGGGGTATTGGCCCATTTCTTCCTGCCAAATGCTGGGCTGCCCCCCTCAAAAATTTTTCCCTTTTGTATATAGTGCGCTGAGCCCAGACCACATAGTAATCTCTGGCTGAGGGGAACCCATGGACAGGGCGGGTTGAGGACAGGTGAGGGCCCTGACCGCTCCCGGGCCAGCCAACTAAAGGGTTGGTCGCGTTCCCACCGACCTTGGGTGGGTTGTCAGATGTCACTGGGGGAATTTGGGTGACCAGTCAAAAAATCAAAAACCCTTTGGGTTGTAAAAGCACACGGGTGCTAGAACACCGCAGTTGTGGCCTCACCCATGACCCCCTGCCGCGACACCCCCCGTGCTGCGACCCCCGGGCCGCTCCAAATGTTTTTGCCACTGCCCCGCGTGAAAAACCCCGCCACCTCCGTCTGACTCTTTTTGTTCTAAAATGTACAACACGTTTGATGAAGTATCATTGAAAAAATCCACCCTGTATTTGACTCCAAATGAACCCCCAACAAGCTTGGGGAACCCCTTTGACACAACCCGCGTCTACAAAAAGGCCAGGAAAAATTGACTTTATGTGCCCTTTTTAAAAAAAACCCGTGTATTTTACTGAAAAGTAAAAACACAAACAGGCTTAATTAACCTTTGGATATGAATTTTGCTACAAATTTCTTCTGTTCGGGGAAAAGAAATTTCTTTTTCTGAGTACAACACAAAAAAATACTTAGTTAACCCTTGGATGTAAATTGCGCAAAAAAAATTGAGCCCAAACTACTAGCTTTGTGCGTGTTAAATGGGTATTTTTTTTTTCCTACACAACAAAATAAAATTGTAATTAACCTTCGCTTTGAACTAGCTACGGAAAATTTTATTTTTTGGCGGTAAAAAAAGACGGTTTTTTTGATCACACAGCAAAAACAACGTTTAAAAAATTTAACCCCCTGGATGTAAATTGCGCAAAAGAATTGAGCACCACAAACTAATAGTTTTGTAGCGTGTTACAAGGCGTTTTTTTTCCTACCAAAACAAGAAAAAAATTGTAATAACCTTCTTGTGAATTTGTACAGGAAAATTTTGTATTTTTTGGCGGTAAAAAAAGACGGTTTCGGGGATCACACAGCAGAAAAACACGTTTAAATTTTAAAACCCCCTGAGAAAAATTGCGCAAAAAAATTGAGCACCACAAACTATACTTTTGTAGCGGTTACAAAGCTATTTTTTACGCCACACAAGAGAAAAATTGTAATTAACCTTCGCTTGTGAATTATGTACGGGAAAAAATGTATTTTTTGGCGTAAAAAAGACGGTTTATTTTTGTCAAAACAGCAGAAAAACAACGTTTAAATTTTTAACCCCGGATGTAAATTGCGCAAAAAAATGAGGCCCCCAAAAAATAAGTGGTATTTGTATTGTAAAAACGCTGTTTCTTTAAATGAATACAACAGAACTGGCTTATTCCCCCTTGGAATTTAAAAGTGCGTGAGCAATGTTTAAAATGTATATCAGTGATTTACGCACACTGGACTTCAGATCCAATCCCCAAAAAAATCAGAAATAGAAATTAAGAAAGCAGTCCTGAGCAAGCTAGACCCCCACAAAATCGCTGTAAAAAAAATCAGTTCTTCATGGAGCTATCATAAGCACCCGCAGAGCACCTTCCCTGATCAGTCAGTGAGGGGAGTGTGAGCCCCCACTCGCCCCCGGGACTTGTAAGTGCGGGACGTCACAAACCCCGCCGTCTCTGTTTGGGCTTCATCTCTGCCATGTCAGAGGCTATCCCCTTTCCTCCCAAGTCTTTGCCCCATGTAACCCCATGTGCTCGCAGCCATTTTATAAAGAAAAGACACTTCGTTCACCCGAAGCCCCAAACTTCGACTTCGTTCAAAACCCGAAGTTTTTCCTGAAATTAAAACAAATTCCACTTCGTTAGAATCAATTCGCCCATCTCTACCTATAGTTCAACTTCAGCCTGCTGGTCGATTATGTTAGTGATGTACTGTTGCTATGTGTATAATGATCCTGGAGACTTCTTTCAAATTTCTCACCTGAAAGCTAGAATACCCATTTAATAGCCAGCACCCAGTGTACATGGAGTGGGCTCAGCTCCTGAACCCACACTATACAACTCTCCTTTTACTTTTAAAACCCCTTTAACAAAACCGCCCCCCTGTTTTTTGCGGCGGCATTTCTGGTCGTACGTCTCAGCGACTCTTTGGCGTTGTGCAGAATCGGAGTTTGCGGTCCGGGGCGGCCCCGCGCTGGAAAACGGGGCTGTACTACACAGCGCTGCCCGCACAGCACTGCAAGCCCCGGGAAGCTGGGAAACCTCTGTTCCCCGGGTTTAAAAAACCCTTTTGGGTTGCCCCCAGTTCGTACGCGTGCAATCAAAGGTTTTCCTGCTCTGTGGGTGATCGGGAAAGCCCCGGGGGCCCGACAGAGCCGGAGAACGCTTTCACACGCCCCGGGGCCTAGAGTAGCCACAAACTGTTGTGTAACAAAACCAGTGATTGGCAGCTGTGTGCTGTCCGATCACTGCCTTTCAGACTGACACAGATTAAATGTTTGATATAGAATATGCTAAAATTTCTAAAATGGAAAAAAAGTAAAAAAGTTTTCCCCTTTTGGGATTTAAAAAAAATAAAAAAAATAAAAAAGTGTAAAAATTAAATAAATAATAAAATAAAAAAAATATTTTAAAAAAATAATTGTGCATAAATTTCACACACAAAAAAAACCCCTAAAATATTTGGTTCCACCAACCGTAATAAACCTGTGAATTAATCAAAAAAGTTTTTAATGTGAAAAGTAATGGGGGTAAAAAATGAAATTTAAAAAAAAAAAAAAAATTAAAAAAAAATTCTGCAATTTTTCAAAGTGAATTTAAAATTTCCCCCTAAAATTTCAACTTGCTCGAATAAAACGAGGCCCCCCAAGCGTCATTGAAAAAAAAAAAAAAAGTTACAATTTTAACGCAAGGAGGCAAAAAAATAAAAAAGTTCTGTCATTTAAATTTTTTTCAGGCACGTTTGGCTTAAGGGGTTAAAGTCACATCAGATATTAGGGATTAATACATGTCTACCTGGCATGTGAGAGCTGCTTTATCCATTGATTTTTTTTCATTCAAGAAGTTGTCCAGTCAAGCTGTTTTCACTTTGCACAGCTTCTTCATGCATACACTTCCTGTACAGGCTGTGAGTTGGTCTACAGCAGTGACTGACATTTCAGCTCTGCTAACTCATATTACTAGCTAAGCCTGTTACAGGGACATTATTGATAGAAGACTTGACACTGTCCAAGCAGGTTGTCTGGCTATGAATGAGAGCTAGCAGAGCTGTATTTGTCATGGGAAGAAGCTTCTAGTGAAAGGTTTGTGTACTGACAAAACACTCTGTTAGCTGCTGAGTGACTCTGTTACAAACTTAGTTACTTAATATGTAACTAAGATGGATAATGCATTTCATGTTTCCAACTTAAGTCTACAAATGGCATTAATTTACATTTAGTTTGAAATGTAATGTCTGATTTTAGAAATTTACTAGTGACAGCTAGGAAGTTATGTACCGCATGGTGAGGCAGTAACATGGGCAACTTCATTTAATCACATCTTGTAAAAACAGGTCTCTTCCACTTACCATTTTCTGTACTTACACAACTGGTATATACTAAACCAGAGCTAGTATTTGGCATATTGCTGGGATGGATATACCATATGTACAGTTAGTTAGGGGGCCCACTGCCACTTAAAAAGAAGCTAATTACTGTCTATTAGATTGCATATTGTCACGCCTCATAAGTTTGCAAATTATTTATTTCTTGACCTGTTGTAAATAACTTCTGTTTATATTGGATTTTGTTATTTTTAAAGATTGAAGAGCCCTGTCTTATATGTATAAAAAGTCTGTGAATTTTCAGTACCTTGTAGTGTATGGGTATATTCACACAGCTTATTTAGCCGCATATTTCGGTGCACATTTCGCTGTGTATTGCGCAGTATACGCGGTGAAATGCGCGCCGCAATTACGGTAATTCATAGTTCTCATAGAGATCGTATTGTACTCACGGGGGGAGAATTGATATGTCAATTGTTAGCAGTGAATACTCGCGGCTGAAAATGCATGTCTATGCGGCCGGTGCCCGGCTGGCCCCCCCGTGCTTTGGAATTATGCAATGTTCAGCGCATGGTTCCAAAACACCCTGCGTATTGTGGTGCGTACTTTATGCGCCGCAATAAGCCGTGTGAACATACACTATAACATCATGTTTGACATAGAGAGCTAAAACTCCCAAAAGCTTACCATCAAATTACTCAGCCTCTTAAAAGTATCACCTAATTTATTCGCCCATCAGATTGCATATAAGGGACTGAGCTACTGAGTTTTATAGCTGGGGATTGACATAAGGGGTACTTAAAGGGATTATCTGAGAGTTTTATGATTTCATATAACACTATAAACAGCATTTATATTGAAAAGTAAAAATATCCCACTCCCTTCATGTGTTTCTTTTCTTTTGCCTCCTTATTCATCTATCATAAGATCAGTGAAACTTCCTGGTTGTGGGGGTGTCAGTAATTCTCCTGCAGCTATTTCCTACAAGTTCCAGAATCCCTTGCTGTTACACTCTTGGACCGCTCTGCACCCGCCCCCTAATCCTCCTAGCACTGCTCATTATCACTATCAGACATGTACACCTCATGCCCCTGCATCTCTGCTCCAGTTCACTCCAGGATTGCCTGTAGCAGGCTGTGTGTAGTAGTTACCAATCAGTTTGTAATATAGTAAAAAAAAAAATTGCTCCTCATCCTATAATATATGTAATCCATGTACAAAAATATATGATTTGGTTGATATGTTTCTATGTATGTGCTGTACAACTCTCACAGCAGGTACACAGCTTTCCCGTCATTGTAACTCTGATTGCTGTGGGGAATGTGGCATTACCTAGCTTTCCTGTACACTGGATAGCCTATCTAGCATCCAAGAACCATTACCCTGGCACCACTACCATATAAAGAGCAGTAGGCAGACTTTTTTCTGACTGCTGCTGGATAATCTCAGAGGTCCTAATGCACATTCAGCCAATCAAACAGAGTCTGCTTGCAGACTCTAGCTCTGTAATGAATGATTACATTCCGGTCATCACCTGTGCTTACATAGTGACCGAGGAGTCACGGTATGCAGGAAGCTCTTCTCTGCTCAGGTCACATCCACTACAGGGGAGTGTTTCTGAGCTGAGCCTGGCTTCAAAGCACACCCACTGAGGTGATGACAAAATGTCCATAGACTCAGACACAAAGCCATGTGATCACTGGATGTCAGATGGTGTGAAGGAAGTAGGAAGAAGGGGAGTAAGGAGCTGTCTGGTTTTGCAAAGCAGAACAGATAAATTATTTTTAATGAGTATCAATTACAAAGTTCAATATAATTAAGTTGTGAGCTGTGTAACAAATAAAAAGAAAACCCCCTTAAAGTGCACCACCATTAGCAAAGCAACTTTCCAAGAATCAACAATACAATACAATACAATACAATACAATACAATACAAATAAGAAACTTTGTCATAGACAAATGTTTCCTTTGTCAGTTATCTGCCTTTTCTTTCCTTAAGTCCCCTTCTGCACTCTGTTCACTCACTCATAATTTACTAAGAGAACCGGTTTTGCAGAAAAAAACAGAAGACAACTCTCATGAGAGTTTAGGTTACAGCTGCCCACAGAAGTCTTTTGAGAGGGAAGGGGTAGGACAAAAAAGTAGGGAAGTCTCACACACACACGCAGCAACCTGGAAGACATTAGACTGCATTAGAGGGGCTTTTCTGTGTTGAAAAATAAAGGGGTTTTCTCATCACAAGCTTTCACAGACTTGAGCTGTCTATGTCTGTTACAGCTTTAAAACCAGGGGCGGGTCACTCCTCCCAATAGGCGGGTCTCTCCTCCCAGTAGGCATGTCTTCCCTCACTGAAGACTGGTGACATCATCATTCTGCGTGAGCAGTGGAAGGGAGAGGATGCCATAGCTTTGCAGACCTCCTGCACTGATTAGTTACCATGCCTGCATAGCTGTTACCTCCCTCCACAAGCTCCTTGTATCCAGAACACCTGCATTGGTGTAAGCAGTTATACATACAGCCTGAAATGATTAAACAAATGTGAAGAATGAACTCTACTCCCACCTCTGTTATCAGGCAGGAGCTAGAGGGGAACAGAATGTATAAGGCTGTGTTATATGGGTGATGGGAGCGGACGGTATAGGGCTGTGTTATATAGGTGGGGAGAGAGTGAATCTAGCAGCTACAGACTCAGTAATTGCCCAGATACTTCAAATAGAGCTAAGTGATGAGCATAGAGAAGCTCAGACAGCTTTTATTATACAGACACAGACAGCATAGAAAGCTGAGGCACCAGTTTTCACTTAATTTTCCACAGCTCAGAGGGGAGTAAGCACAAAGTGTAAGCAGCCAATCAAAGCACAGGGGGCGTGTCTCATCCAGGGGGTATGTTCCAAAAGGGCTGAATGAAATATCAGGCAGCCAATCACAGAAAAGGGGGGCGTGGCCCGACCACTTGCTGCAGAAATAGCTATAGAGACACACAGATTAGCTCATAGCTGCTATACTAAATGATTTAGGTAATGAAAACCAATTGCAAAAGTACTTATTTTTACTATCCCCATCATTAGAGATATGATCTTTGTAGTGAAAAAAACCCTTTAAGTTATGAGGCCTGTATCTAGTTTGCTATGAGCGACCCTCAGAGAATGGGGATATGGCAACACTTGTTCAGTTCTTCCTATTCATTTCTATATGAGTGAGCTTCAAGATGGCCTCAAATTGCAAGAAGCAGTGTAGCTGTGAGTCCATCACTGAGGTGAGAAAAAACAAATACTATACAGCCAGCACCATTTCTGTGTGTTTCTCTGCATTTCCTCCTCAACTACCTCCCCTCTCTACAGGATTCTATGGAAAGCTGTATCATGAGCGTCCAGTGAGCTGTAGTCAAAGGAGATGGACTCCATAAGGATGTGTTCACACGGCAATGACAAAATTCCGGTCGGATTTTCCGACTGGTATTTTTTTCTTTTTGGGTACGGAGGGGGGTGGCTTTTGTCAGTGGTTTGCGAATTCAAGCCTCCCCCCTTCACACCCACATGTTCATATTCTACCCGAAAACTGAGCAGAAGAATGAACATGTTCTAAGCTTCTCGTTATTCCGGCGGTGTAAGAAACCGTCCAGCAGAAAATCCATCTGTAAATCCGACTGCAAATCCTTGCCGTTGGGATGGGCCCTAAGTAACTTATGACTCAGCGAATAGATTAGGTTCCTGGAGGGAAAAAAAAGAAAAGTTGATAAGTGAAAAAAAAGGATTTTTTTTTCTAAGAAATTTTTACTTTTCCTTTTTGCTTGTACTTGTTTATTAAAAAGTTTTTTCAATTAAAGGGGTAACCTTAAAAATCATCGAGAGATGGGGCCAAATACAGTATACTGTTTGTGAACATGGGCCCTCTGATGTCTGTGTCCACAACTGGCATATTTGCTGTATTTTCCAACATGGTTGTATTTGCCTTGTACACTTTTTAAATCATTGCCCTCTATTACAAATTCTTCTTTGCTTCAACCTTACAATCCAATGTAAATTTCCCCAGGGTTCGGGGGGGGCCTCACCCTTTTCAAATCGTTATTTATTATTTTTTTTACTAGTTTTTGTTTTAGCTCCAAATTAATTCTTTATTGTAAAATGTTTGGCATGAAGTCTGAATGTTAAACGCTATAATAGAATAATAAATATACCAAAATTTCACAGATATCAGAGAGATTAAATTAACCCCTTACTAAAATTAAATTAACTAATATGTCATAGCCAGGAGGTAATTCCTGCATTTTGACATGAATTCTGTAATGCGGGCACAGCTTCTATGCCTACTTAATTGTCAATGGTAACTGCCGACAAAGGATGCTCCCTTTGTCATGTTCCCTGTAGCTTAGCAGTAGATTTCCCGGGGCTGATGGGTTTATGAAGACACTGCTGGGCCTATTACACATCCCCTGCACTGTCCCGTAACTAATGCCTTTCTTATAGAGTCAAGCCATAGTATTAAGACCACTAGCTGATATCCAAAGTAACCACTGTGCGCAGCATGGACAGCAGCTAGATGGACTGGGAGTGACTAAATAAGATCCTGGTGGGTTGTCAAGGGTATCTGGAGCAGAACTGACTGTATCCCATAGTTGATGGAAGGTGCTGTTCCATTGTAGTGTCTCGGTCCAACCTTGGGCACCTTCAAAGCCGACGTTTACCTCTCACATCAATGGCACATTGTCACGCTACTCAGAAGAGAGGATAGTGGATCCACTGGTCACCGCCCGAAGGAGAGAAGTCTAAGGGGCCCCTTATCTTCACTGGTGCCCGCCGCAAAGCGGGAAGGACTTTGCTGCAGGGTAACCCCCAGGTCGCTACCCCCGACATAGACCCTGGCGGTGACAGCTGAAGATGACGACACAGAGCAGGCTGGAATGAGAGTGGCAGGACTGGCAGACACGGCTGGAACAAAGTCAGCAGACGAAGGTCAGGCAGGTTGTGAATAGAAACAGAAGGTAGAACGGAGATGGCTTGTGAACCGTAAGCACAAACAACATGATGATATGGACACCAACAACTGGGCGCAGAGAACAGGAAACGGCATCCTTAAAAAGCTCCCACAAGAATCGGATTGGAGAAGCACAATTACCTGTTGCGCGCTGGCCCTTTAATTCCAGGGAACTGACGAGTGCGCACCCCTAGTGGGGAGGAAGATGCAGAGGAACGCACCTGCTGAGGAGGAAGCAGGACGGGAGCAGGTGAGCACAGGACAGGCAGGAGCTGGGAGCAAACAGCAGCCATGGGCACAGCGTGGGGACGACCAGCAGCCGAGTAACGGACGTGCCTGCGGTCTAGGAGTCGGACTGTAGCACGAGCCCTTACACACATGATCCTCAGCAGTTTCTGCATCACTTAATTACAGTGGTGCCATTGTCCACTAACGATACTTTCACCACAGCAGCACATGAAGAGTTCACAATTTGCAATTTTGAGTTTCAGAAATACTACCACTGTTAAGCCAATGATCTAGAAATAATTGCTACGTTTTTGTTATCTCTAAAAAAAAATGTTGACTTAGTTTTCTACTTTCCACTGGATCAACTCTTTCATTATTTCTACATTGTTGGGGTGGTGGTCGGGGCCTGGCCCATGCGTTTTTGGATATGGTGAGCTAGATTTTCTTTTTCTGCAGGCTTAGGGCTTGTTCACACGGCGTTTTAACTCCGTGTTACAAGCGCTTTTTAGATCCGTCTCCGGGACCTACAGGACGGATCTAACAAGTAGCAGTGAGATTATCACTGCGGGTTATGAGGAAGATGCAGCGGTGTTCACATGAGGATGCCGCTGGTGTTTCCATTAGCACAGCTCGGGTCCGTCTTTGAAAGAATGCATGTCAGTTCTTTCAAAGACGGAGCCGACAGGCAGGAGGGGAACACACAGCGGCGATCTCTCATGTGAATGCCGCTGCGTGTTCCTCATAGACCGCAGTGATAATCTCACTGCTAATTGTTTAGCTCCGTCTCTGGGTCCGTCCTGTCGGTCCCTGAGACGGATCTTAAAAGCGTTTGTAACACGGAGTTAAAACGCCGTGTGAACAAGCCCTAATAATCATCCTGTTTGACAACTCTGCTAAGTTGTCCCTTTCACCCATGACAGTATTATGAGATATGTGTGCAGACAGCTTATCACACACATTATGGGCCACATGTATGAACGGGGCTGCAGCAGTTCTCTGGTGTGATTTGTGCCAAAAAAAAACTGTGGTTGTACGTGTGTGACATATTTAAAAAGTCTTCCACCAAACACTAGTGCATTTCCGACACCCTCGATAGTTTTGTATGCGCCAATTTTTAGGTGGCATGTTGTGCCGCAGTTAGAAGATTATACATTACATGGAAATCCCTAAAGAAGCATGTATGCTACTATCCTACTTGAAAAAACTTTGAGATTCTCGGTTCACATAATTTGATCAAAAGATGTTTAAGCCACCCACGACTTTCAACGTGATCTCGGATAGGGCAGTCCTATGCTATCTTTACCTCTCAATAGAGCCTACAGGCCTCTCACTGGGTCAACTGACCTCCTTTATCCAGAGAGAAAAAAAATAAATAAAAAAACCCAACCTGCAAGCTGCACCTCTTATGACAGCTTGTAAGATGGAAAGGGGCAGAAAAAACAAAAAGGAGGGACCCTTTCCTCCCCATATAGGTTAAAATCAATATTCACCAAATATAAAAGTATGGTTCTGCCAAAAACAGTGATGCGTGTTTTTAAAAAAAAAAAAAAATTATTATTACATTATATATATAATGATTTTATATAATATTATATATATAATAATATATATATTATGTATATATATATATTTTATATATTTGTGTGGCGCAGCCCTGCCAGTGGCACCCAGGTTCGCAAGTTTTTTCAGAAGTGTTTTTTTTTGCAGAACATACGTTATATTTGGTGTATATTGATTTTAACCTAAAGGGGGAGGAAGGGTCCCTCCATTTTGATTTTCTGCACCTGCCCACTCTTACAAGCTGTCATAAGAGGTGCAGCTTGCAGGTTGGGTTTTTTTATTTATTTTTTTCTCTTTGGATAAAGGAGGTCAGTTGACCCAGTGAGAGGCCTGTAGGCTCTATTGAGAGGTAAAAGAATAGTGTAGGACTGCCCTATTTGAGATCACGTTGAAAGTCGTGGGCAGCTTAAACATCTTTTGATCAAATTATGTGAACCGAGAATCTCAAAGTTTTTTCGAGCAGTTAGAAGATTAGACACATTTATGAATGTGTCTCGACAGAATGTAGCACACAAATGTCGGACTAATCCAGGCCAACTTCGAACTGGCGAAACAAATGTTGGCATATATTTTATCGCATGTTTTTGTCTCACAGCAGGAAACATTTATAGAGTGCTGGAAGACTGTCATACATACTGACTAATTCTACAGTAACCTAGTGAGAAGTACGACTGTGTAGTCTGCGCCAATTATCATACATGTGCCCTTATATACTCAGCAAGCCAGCTAACCACATGTGATCATAAGCTACGTACAGCTGACGGCAAAACATTATCATTTAGCGAAAAAAGTACCATAAAGTCCCATTTTTCTCGGATCCTGTGTTATCTATACACATTGGTGTCACCCTTCAGTGTAAACCTGCTTGTACTGATAATGAGGAGACTGCTGATAAGTTTTCTCTACAGAACAGGAAGTGTCACACATTATTAGGCCTAGTGGTCAAATTGCAGATTTTCATGAATTTTTTAAAACATTGATAGTGAAATAATAAAAAAAAACAAAAAACTTTTTTGAAGACACGTTCCCTTTAAAGAAGCAAGGCAAACACATTATGGATATGCCATATATATCTCTGGGATGCCCACCTAAGCATAAAAAGAGGTCCCTTCATTTAAATTTTGCAACATGATTTGACCAGATGCCAGTAAGATCAAGAGATGCTGGGATTGCAGGGACGGGACTGGCTCTTTCCATTATAGTCTATGGCAGTTATAGTAACAGCACAGTGGCCTCATCCCTTCTTGGAAACCCAAAAAAAGTTTACAAAAAGTCTACAACATAATTATACATGTGTTATATTTAATATATATATATACAATCTTCTAGCAGAAAATCTTGCAGCTTCATCAGTTCTCCTTGAAGACGCCTTCCTCCTTTCCCTTCCATGCAGCAGTGATTACCTACCATTCCCCATCCCTCAATGCATTGCCGGCACCTCTCCAACTGCAGAGGATTTAATAGGGGCAGATTTAAATAAACACACACTTTTCTCAGGTCATTGCTCACTAACTTACTGCACTGCACTGACAGCTCTGGCTTCTTAATTTGTCTGTTTCTTTTTAATTGACCAGATTAATTATTTCCACCTTGCCATTTGTCAGGGAGGTCACTGCTCCTTCTCACTGCGTTAATAAACTAATTCAGTTATTGTTCTTGTAATTAAGGATGTGAGTTACAGGTCACAGTTTTAAATTGGTTTGGTGTACGATAAATTCACTTTTTATTAAGCAAGAAATGCCTGATATTGCTTTATATATTCAAAATTGGGTTTTAGGACTACTAAATCTAAAAATATATGTAAAGAACTGGAAAATTTGGAGCTGGGAGGCAGCTTGCTGCAGTAGAAACCCTTCCCAACTATTCTGAGGGCAATGTGAAGTCAGGTAAGATAAGCTTCATTGCCAGAAATGGGCCTGAAAAATGGAAAAAAAACAGAACCCGTAGGGTCACACATCGTCCTTATTAATTCCCAACAGATCAGGGGGGTTACAATTACCTCATGTTTTCTATGTAATAACTTACAATACTTTGTGGTTTTGTTTTTCATTTTCTACTTTTTGGGAAAAATATAGTATTTGGGGTTCAAATCATATGCGTCCCAGATACATTTGCGCAAGAACAAACCCCCAAAGGATAAAATTTTTTTCATCAAAAAATAGTTTTCCGGGGACACTGTATGTTGAGTTTGGTTTTTTAATCAAGTCCCCCCAGTGATTATCCAAATTTTCATGAACATTTTACTTGTAAAAATTTTTGATTAGTGAGTTCCTGCAGTGTTCCGGGTTAATAGCCCTCCTACGTACAGTGCGATAATGTCCGTATGTCTTACATGTTTTTATGAGGTGCATTCGGGGTTAATTGCAGTCTAGTAGGCCTCTCTATAGTACAGTCAGTACTACATGTCCCGTATGTTTAGGGCCCGTCCCCGGCAGAGGACAATACCGGGCAGTTTATTTGCGGGAAATTTTTTCCCCCGGTTTTTGTGTGTGACAGGCCCTGGGGGGAACTTTTCTCCGCGAGGGGCCCCTCCCCCTTAACTTTGGACATGCACATTTTCCCGTCCAAAAACCCGGGACGGAAAAAATGTGCACGTTCAATTTTTTTCCCTTGGCGGGAAAAAATTTGCCAGGCAAAAAAAGTTGCGCAGTGGGGACACTGAAGGGGTTTTTTTCCTTAGAGCCCCATTGTGCTTTATTTGGCAGCCCTTTTTTTTTTAGACGGCCGTCTGAAAAACCGGCCCCAAAAAAAAACCCTTGCCCCTAGGAAAATCCCTTAGATGTGTTAGTGAGGTACATGCCCCTTTATTGGTGGTTTAAATTTGGCCCCCCCCCTTTTTACCCTACAGGGGGTTTTACAGGTTTCCATACTGCTTTTAAAATGTATTAGTGAGGGGCTGCATAAAGGCGGTTAATAGCCCTCTCTTCAGTACAGTGTGGGGGACTACTTTCCTTCCCCGCCTCACTTGGGTTTTTGTGCAGTGTTTTCATGATTGGCCGGGCTAAATTTGCCCTTCTAAGTTCAGGGCGGTAATAAAATGTCCTTTACTCTCTTACATGTTTTAAATGCAGTGCATGCAGCGATTTATGGTTTAGTAGCGCCTCTCCCACAGTTTCGTGTGGTACTACTGTCCTGCATGCTCTTACATGTATTAGAGAAAGGTGCATACAGTGATTGGCGGTCTAATAGCCTCTCTACAGAATAGTGCGGTACTACATGTCCTGTACTGCTCTTACATGTATTAGTGAGGTGCATGCAGTGATTGGGGGTCTAGTAGCGCCTCTCTACAGTACAGTGGGATACTACATGTCCTGTACTGCCCCTTTAATGTATTAGTGAGGTGAAATGCAGTGATTGGGGATCTAGTAGCGCCTCTCTGCAGTACAGTGCGGTACTACATGTCCTCTACTGCTCTTACATGTATTAGTGAGATGCATGCAGTGATTGGCGGTCTAATAGCCTCTCTACAGTACAGTTCGGTACTACATGCCTTGTACTGCTCTTACATGTATAACTGCAGGGCATGCAGTGGTTGGCAGTCTAGTAGCGCCTCTTTTCAATACATGTTCTGTATTACTCTTTACATGTGCCAGGATGAGCTGCTTCTTTGGGCACCAGGAGAGAACGGCCACATTTCCTTTTTTTCTGATACATTGTGTATAAAGTACGTGGCCCAAAGAAACTCCTGTAGACAGTGATTTCCAGTTTCCAGCAGCTCTTTCTGATGTTATATGTAGAGATGGGCGAAGTTCTCAAAAATTTGATTCGGTGACTTCGCCAAATTTCCCGACAAAATTCATTTTGGTCCGAATTACTTCGGGACGAATCGTGTTAAAAAAACAGCTATTTCCAGGCTGCACAGAGCCTGCAGGGTGCTGTAGAACGTTGTGCCATGCTTAAATATGCAGAGGGAGCTTGGTTTGGTCTTCATACAATGTTGTGTTTTAGTATGACACGCAGATGACTGCCGCCGCTCTTAGAATCGCTTCACTATAAAATTCCCTGGGCACTTAAGAGGGCAAAACTGACCAAAAAACTGAAGGGGGAATGTAGCCTGATAAAGTCATGCCAGCGAAAGATGGAAAAAAACAAGCTGAGAGCTCAGGTGGCAACATCAGTGACAGAGTGTGGAGGTGACGGCGGCAGCCACAGCAGCATGAGGTCAGGCAGTGGCACAATGACATTCTGGAGGTGGCAAAAACAGGAGTAGGCCACAGAGTGGCACAATGACTGAGAGCGGAGGTCACGGCGGCAGCAGCATGAGGTCAGAGAGTGGCACAATGACATTCTGGAGGTGGCAAAAACAGGAGTAGGCCACAGAGTGGCACAATGACAGAGTGTGGAGGTTACGGCAGCAGCAGCATGAGGTCAGACAGTGGCACAATGACATTCTGGAGGTGGCAAAAACAGGAGTAGGCCACAAAGTGGCACAATGACACAGTGTGGAGGTCACGGCAGCAGCAGCATGAGGTCAGACAGTGGCACAATGACATTCTGGAGGTGGCAAAAACTGGAGTAGGCCACAGAGTGGCACAATGACACAGTGTGGAGATCACGGCAGCAGCCACAGCAGCAGCATGAGGTCAGACAGTGGCACAATGACATTCTGGAGGTGGCAAAACAGTAGTAGGCCACAGAGTGGCACAATGACAGAGAGTGGAGGTCACGGCAGCAGCAGCATGAGGTCAGAGAGTGGCACAATGACATTCTGGAGGTGGCAAAACAGTAGTAGGCCACAGAGTGGCACAATGACAGAGAGTGGAGGTGACGGCAGCAACAGCATGAGGTCAGAGAGTGGCACAATGACACAGTGTGGATGTCACAGCACCAGCAACAGCAGCAGCAGCATGAGGTCATAGAGTGGCACAATGACAGAGTGTGGAGGTGGGTGGCAATACCAGTCCCTGGTAAAGATGGTGGTAGGCACATGGAGAAACTGTCAGCAGATGTGTGGCATCAGGCGGGTGGCGGCATCAGAATAGTGGCTGAGGCAGGTAGTTTGAACCCAGACTCATTTCTCAAAGTTTGGGTGAGGCATCATGGCTGATGTAATCTGACGCCTAAGGCATTGGTGTGTGGAAATCCTGGCCGATTCACGCCTGATTCATCTTGACAAAGGTCAGTCGTTCCACATTTCCCGTGGACAAGCGGGTTCTCCTTGGGGTAACGATGGCCCCCGCCGCACTGAACAACCGCTCTGATGCCACACTACTGGCCGGGCAGGACAGCTTCTCCACTGCAAACTCGGCAAGTTGCGGCCACACATCCAGTTTGGCTGCCCAGTAGTCCAGCGGACCTTCTAACTGGAGTGGCAGAGTGCATTTGGACCGAGAGATGATGGCAAAGAGAAACAACTCCCTTCTGCAGAGGTGGTGGAGCTTTGACTGGCTGCAATGGCATGCGTGCCACTGGGCACCGCTGCTGCTGTTGCTGCGGCGGCAGGATAAACCACCACATCTGAGCCACGTTTCTCCCAGGCCACCAGATGGTGACGCTGCATGTGGTGACGCAGGGCCGTGGTGCCAACGTTAGCTCCCTGACAACGCTTCACTTTCTGCCCACAGATTCTATATATACCCATATTCGGCTCCTCCGGTGTCTTAGCAAAGAACTGCCACACCGCCGAGTATCTGATTTTACCGCCAACGCTCCGCACTGAGTGACTACTGCTGCCGCTGCCTCGCTGAGCCCCTGTGCCGCTACTTTCTTGGACCTGTGAAGTGGGTTTTTTACCCCGTGGCCGCTTGGCTCCCGACCTCACACTGCTGCTACCCTGCTGACTCCCTGCCACACAACCCACTTGCTGGCTGCGCCGCTGCCTGACGCGCAAGTTGACGCCCTCTTCTCCTGACCACTGCTGTCCTCATCACCGGTCTTGGTATGCAGAGGCTGACCCCTCACAACATGACCTCCCATGCCACTCTCCACATCTATACTTTGCCGCCTACTGCAAGAAGCAGGGGATATTGGCCCCATTTCTTCGCTGCCAACCCTCCTCAAATTGTTCATCCTCGCTATATAATGGCACTGAGCCCAGACCACGTAGTAGATCACTGGCTGAGGGAACCGGATGGGACAGAGGCAGGTTGAGGACAGGTGAGGGCCACTGACCTGCTCCCGGGCCATGACAACTAAGGGTTGTGTCTGACGTTCCCACCGACTCTTGGCTGGGGTTGTCAGATGTCATCTGGGAGGAAGTGGATGACCTAGTCAACCAATCAAGAACCATTGGGTTGCTGAACAACACACGGCCGCTAGATGACAGCGGCAGTTGTGGCCTCACCGAGTGACCCCTGCTGCGACGTCCCCTTGCTGTGCTGCGACCTGGGCCTGCTCCAGGAATGTTTGTGCCACTGCCACTCGCAGGTGAAGAGCCTGCCACCTCTCTGTCTGACATACTGTTTGTTCTAAAATGTACAGACACTGTTTGATGAAGATATCTGCATATGATAAATACACACCCTGTATTTGACTCCAAATGAACCCACTAACAAGCTTGGGTAACCCTTGGATATAAATTGCGCTCCACAAATGGGCAGGAAAAATTTACTTGTATGTGCCATTTAAAAACACTGTGTATTTTACTGAATATAAAAGCACAAACAGGCTTAATTAACCTTTGGTTATGAATTATGCTACAGGCAAATTTGCTTCTTTGGCGGTGAAAAAGAAAGTTTATTTTAGTGACCACAACAGCAGAACAACGCTGGATGTAAATTACGCAAAAGAAATGAGCAACCAAAAATTACCAGCTTTGTAGCGTGTTAAAATGGCGTGTATTTTACGGTACACAACAACAGAAAAACTTGTAATTAACCTTCGGTTATGAATTATGCTACAGGCAAAATTTCTTTTTTGGCGGTGAAAAAGAACGTTTCTTTTACTAAGTTCAACTGCAGAAAAATACTTAGTTAACCCTTGGATGTAAATTGCGCAAAAGAAATGAGCAACCAAAAATTACCAGCTTTGTAGCGTGTTAAAATGGCGTGTATTTTACGGAACACAACAACAGAAAAACTTGTAATTAACCTTCGGTTATGAATTATGCTACAGGCAAAATGTCTTCTTTGGCGGTGAAAAAGAACGTTTCTTTTAGTGACCACAACAGCAGAACAACGCTTAATTAACCCCTGGATGTAAATTGCGCAAAAGAAATATGCTGCCAACAATTACCAGCTTTGTAGCGTGTTAAAATGGCGTGTATTTTACGGTACAGAACAACAGAAAAACTTGTAATTAACCTTCGGTTATGAATTATGCTACAGGCAAATTTGCTTCTTTGGTGGTGAAAAAGAACGTTTCTTTTAGTAACCACAACAGCAGAACAACGCTTAATTAACCCCTGGATGTAAATTGCGCAAAAGAAATGAGCAAATGAAGTGGTATTTGGATTGTAAAAACGCTGTTTATTTAAATGAATACAACAGAAAAACAGCTTAGATCCCCCTTGGATTTTCCCAATGTGCTGTGAGCAGATAGCATTAAAATGTATATGCAGCTGCAGTGGACGAAACACTGGACTTCAGTTCCAATACCCAACAAAATCAGAATTAGAACGTAAGAGAAGCAGTCTCTGAGACAAGCTGTGACACCCCCCAAAAATCACTGTATAAAAGTGAGTTCTTTAGTATCAGCTATCATAAGCAGCCGCGGCAGCACCTTCCACTAACTCAGTACAGTGAGAGGTATGTGAGCTCCCAGCGTTCGCGCCCGGACTTATATAGTGCGGTGACGTCACAGAATCCCGCCGGTCTCTGATTGGCTTCATCTCTGCACATGTCATGTAGGCATGCCCTTCTTCCTCCCAGAGTGCTTTGCCCCATGTAACGCCATGTGCTCGCAGCCATTTTATCAATCAAAAGCACACTTCGTTCCCGTGAAGTACCCCAAACTTCGACTTCGCTCAGAACAGAAGTTTTCTTGAAATTCTAAACGAAGTCCACTTCGTTAGAATCAATTTGCCCATCTCTAGTTATATGTAAGGACTTGATTTATCTTAATTAACTATCTATGTAGTTTTCTTTTTTCTTCATTTTGCGTTATGTTGGTTCCATAGAGTTATGGTTTCAACTCTCAATGGTCTTCTTGGAACCAATTAATGGGTTGTTCTGGGGCCTAACATTGCTCGTTTGTCAGCCAGGGTATGAGTAGAAATAAAAGATAAACTTCAAAATTACCCTCCAGACGCTCCCGTTCACTCCTGGCAGCAGGTGCGTTCATCGTCGCTGAAGCAGTGAAAGGTCTTCATTTCATTCACCTGACAGCCGCAGCCAATTCCAGGCCACAGAGGCCACATGCGGGTGATGTTGTGGCCTGAGATTGGCTGCAACTTCCCAAATTCCTGACAGAAAATCACCAGCAATAAAGTAGGAGCACCCTTAGGAACCCCTTTAATATTGTATGTTGAGGGAACACTCAAGACCATGCATCCATATCGAAAGTACGTGATGCATAATAAAAAACCCAAACAGATGTAAGGCTCTGCAATGCAGTCCCATTATGAGCACCATATTCTGGACCCAAATGTGTTCTTTTATAAGGAGAGTCAAATGTTGTTTCTGCCTTTTGTTTGTAGGGGGCACCATCCTGGGCTGTTTTTGTGGGGTGAGGGCAAGTAACATTGTTTTGCTGTATGGCTTACTGTGGTGGTTTGTGTGCTTTAGCGACATTGCAGTAGGGAATTCCGCCTCTTATGTACCATTGCTGGTACATGTAGCCAGGAAGGGTCTAAACTGGGAGCCAGTTAGACAGAAGTGATTGCTGGGTGAGAGACCATGAGGCTAAGTGGTTGGCACGTCTAAAGCATCACAGAAAACGGTTGGTTTCTCCCCATTTGATGAGTAGTGTACTAATGCAGAGTATGGCCGTAGTTTTCCTGCTCTTTGCAACAAGCCCCTACTGACAGCCTAGTATTGATGTTGGGCCAACAATGATTGGAAGAGACAGCAGTGGAGACAAGCTCCGACCTGTGGACTGCTGTTTGGGCTGTGAAGAGAGGAGCACCGTGCAATTCCTAATGGTGACAGGGAATGGTGTGAGTGGCAGTAGTGGGCCACCCCTATTGGAGGTAAGAGACAACTGATTCCAGATGATCCAGCCTTCGAGCGGAGCATGCTGTAAGGCAATGGGGCAATTAGTGTGTTTGCAGCAACAGATTGTTCCTTTAAGAGCCTGTAGGTGAAAATGACCAAGCACAGTGCACATGTATATATGTAACCTGTAGTCCACAAGACAAGTCCCTCAATAGAGTGATTCCAAGTTCTGCAGTCAAAGGATTATGTCAATACAATTATTGCGGCACCATCTCCTCTGCCTGGACAGGCACCACTGATAACCATCAGTCTGATGGGGTTGCCACACTGCACACAAGAGTTAACCATCAAACTACAAAAACTGTAACACCCTTGTTGGTATTAGACCATAAGTTTTATTCATATTTTTATGGTATTGCTCTAAGAGGCTTATAACACAGAACCAAGAACCAAGGTAGACAGTGTACAAATCAGATTTATCATAGTGGTTTATGCTGCTTGATACATTTGGTGCATCTTTAGATTTATCTACCTTTTTTAGACCTACTAGTGGGCTTACTTAGCTACAATAGAATTTTGGTGCAAGTGAGGTGTCATTTTTTGTGCAGAATGTCGCACCAAAGTCACACCTTTTTCCCATGAAGCTGCACCCATCTCTGACTAAATCATGCCCCCTTTTTTATTTTGTTCACAAAATGTGTCCAAAGCACATAATCGATTTCTCTGTGACACCCTGGGAGACATTTTTGCATCTATTTTTCAGTGTATAATGCGCCTGAATGTATGAAAGTGTTTTTTGTGAGTTCATAAATGGAGTCTAAAGTTCATTGTGCCTCACCTGTGTGTTTGGCACATTATGGAACTTAGGCGCATCAGTAATGCGCCAAACATGTAAAAAGGCTGTACTGTAGAAAGGCTGGAAATAATAGAAAAGTCATTACAAATAGCATGTCAGTGACTAGAAACTATGGTAGTGATCCTGATTGGTGAACCACAGGTCCCAGCAATAACTGTGGTGGGCTATTGCTATATGTAGGATAAAGGGTGAGAGCAGCAAAAATAAATTTCAAATTTAATATAGTAAAAATTAAAAATGTAAATATCTGAGCCACATCATCAGTCGGTTATTTAATGTAAAATTAGTTTTAGATTCTATTAATTTTAAATACATTTTATAGGAGATATTTTAATATTTTGGGGATATTATATATTTTTATATTAATTTTATATGATAAAATTTGTATTAAATTTAAATAATTTAATTTTATATAGTTTGATAATAATCAGAAATTACTTTTTTCTCCCTAGTAGCAAACCCAGCTCCATTTCGACTCCTCAGGCTCAGGCAGACCACATTGAAATAGGTCTGGCTGTTCCAGCAGTAATGCGCCTAGTTTTGCCAAACCACATTCATATATGTGTCTAATAATACGAGTGTTGTGTGACGCCCCCAGAGCGCCCCCTCACGTTAGGCGCATTAAAAAGTGTTGTCTCACGAACAACACATTCATTAGGCGCATTAGACATCTTAGCCGTCTCCCTTTGGCGCATTTTACGCCAGAAAAGGGTGAAAAACACAATCATACATGTCTCCTCCTGTGCCAAAAATGCACCACTTTTTGGCACATTTCAAGACACATTAGTAAATGTGCCCCATTGTTCCTGTTTTCCCATTAGAATTTCAGTTTTGTTTTCAGTGCTAGATACAAGGCTCTCACAAGGGGCCATAATGCTGGGTGTAGAAAGCTCTTCTAGCACATATAAAATTTCGGTCTACTATCCCAAATGAGATATAGAAAACCTAGTAAAGATAATAAGAACAACAGTAATAAAGCAGCAATCTATTTATAATGTATTTATGTATTCTTATTTATGCATTGATAACATTGTATTCCTAGGCTCAGTGTGGGATATGCCATCCAAATCAACCTGATCTTATAAGAGAACAACCGTAATATAATATAATTTGAATATAATTCACATAGGTATTTTACATTATCTCCAGGTGCAGAAGTCCTCAAGGATTTGACCAACACAATCCACTGTTACAGCTGAACTCATATTTTTCCTTATTACCAGCCGACGGGGGAACTCTGTAGCTTGTGAGGCAACCTGGATATGATTAGTATAGACTACTTGACAGATCCATGTGAATTAGGGATATTGAATCTACCTATAGAACTCGGCAGAACTAATATTATTCTGTATATGAACATGCTGTGGACGTACATAGACATGTTTTATATCTATTGTCACCCTTACACATAATGAAATGACTAAGTCTTCTTTGCTCTGTAAGAAGGATGAAATATAGCAATAACAAGGATATATTTGTTTTAACCATACTGGAATGTACTTACAAGATATGATTAGATTTCATTTTCTTTGTAATATACTTTATTATGGTTGCATTAAACCATGTGGGCCATGTGAACAGCTGTGTAAAGACAGAACTTCTTGGTGGTCGTTTGAGTAACATTATAGAAAAAAATCTGAAAGGACAAAAAGTTAAGAAAAAAGTTCAAGTTTGAAAGAGTAAACTTTCCTGAAAATGTAATACACGGACATGTGGAATACACTGACACATGAATACAGTTTTATTTTGCAGAATGTATTTATTGAAAGAAGATTTGATGAACAAGGTTGGCATGGAAGCTTATACTGTAAGGAATTGCTTTGAGAATGCTCCTTTAAATTGAGGCAATAAGGTCCCATTCGCATCATGTTTTTGCCATCTGCTGAGCGTATATATTTGGATAGCCGACGTCCACCGAGGAGTAAAAGTTACAATACGGTTTTTAATGAGTGTTTGTATGGTACTTTATGTGGATTTAGGGTAGATTTTTCCTTGTGGTACAGTCAGAAAGGAGTCCCATTAATTTTGCAGATCCATGTTACAAACCACATACAAATATTTTGGGTGCGTTTTACACAAGGTTTTTAGGTCATCCCCATTGACTTAAATAGTAAATTTCCATGTGTTTTCCTTGTCGGAATAAGACCAAACAATTATCATGTTCTAATGGCTTCATGTATGAAAATTGTCTAGATGTAAGACTTTCTTTGTTGCCCATAGAAACTAATCAGAGTTCCCCTTTCATTTCGTATAGTGCTCTGAAAAAAATGAAAGGAGAGCTCAGGTTTCTATGGGCAACAAAGAAAGTATTACATCTAGACAGTTTTCATACATGTGGCCCTAAGAGTTTTTATGATGAAAAACCAACCTCTGATAATATGTGAACTACAATGCGTATTTTCTATTGAGGTCAATGGGGATTTACTTTCGGTTTTCAATGAGTAAGTCAAGTTGGAATCCGCATGGATTCTGATATGAAATACTCATTATGTGCAGAGACTAAAAAGGTATTCAGACATATTGCACAACAGACCTATAAACTATAAGGGGAAAACGTAGTTTAAAAGCGCATACTTTTGATTACATTTGCCTTACGTCTGTATATGTTTCTTTGAAAAAAAGAAAAAGGCATAGGCTACCGCACTTTTTTTCCTTTTACAAGAATGTACATAAGAGGTAAACTTTTTTTTTAATATGAAAGTCAATGGAAACATATCCAATGGTAAAGCTCTGTGTTTGCCTTTGTTAATGGATGCGTTTTTTGCATATAGCATTGAAAAAACTGTTTATTTTATTAATTTATATATCACCATTATATTCCACAGCCCTCATTGGGGCTCGTAGCCTAAATTCCAGATTGACCTATCAAATTATTTTTAGAGTTTGGGGGGAACCTACACAAAGACAATGGGAGAAGATACAAACTCCTGGCAGGAGTTGTCCAGAACCCCAATGCTTCACAGCAGTACTGCTAACCAGTGCTAACTATTTTAGCAATGACCAAACTTTAAAATTTCCATTGTACTTTAATCATATAACGATTTAAAATTTAGACAACAGTCTATGCAATATAGAAAAAGTGCAGGTACTTATCAAACGAACATGTAGTCCGTTTTCATGCAAAGCATAGCGATGAGGATAAGCTGGAGGACACGAGCCGCCCGCACACCTGTGCGACGTTTCGAAGACTGGCTTCTTTCTCAAGCATGCGCAGTATGGTAGGTGAATCCCTTATATCCGTTTCTACTTGCATAGAAAAACTTAAATGTTTGCAAAATTACAACATTTTATAAAAACACTCTTCATTTCAAGTTTCTCATTTAATCCTTTCGGGCTGAGGGCATCTAGCTTGACTATCCAAAATATTTCTCTTTTGATTAAGTGCTCACTAGTTGTTATACCAATATGGTTTTAACTCTTTCCAGCACACACCATTTTAGTTCAGTCACGTTATGTTGCGCTTCAAAAAAATGGCGAGCAACAGTGTTTTCCTCATATTTACTGCTGTAAACTATATTTCCTTCCTGGATTTTCTCACTAGCTTTTTCTTTTTTTGTTTTATAGAGCCTGATGGCTGATCTATGCTCGTTTAATCTGATTTTGATTTGTCTGCTTTTTTGGCCCACGTAGGGCTTACCACAGGGGCATTTCAACATGTAAATAACTGAACTACTTGTACATGTGTGATAGTCAAGTATTTCTATTGGGAAGCCTTGGGTGGGGTGGTTAATACTTGCACCTCTAATTATGCTGTTACAGTTTTGGCAATTAAGACATGGGTATGTGCCTTTATTTCTTGTATGTAGTGTTGTTTGTTTCATTCGAGTTTTTTCTCTTATGTCAGAGTGGACAAAGTTCTGTCCTAAAGTGCGACCCTTACGATAAATGAACAAAGGGTGTTCTTTGAACAAGGATCCATATTGTGGATCATACTTCATAATGTCCCAATATTTTTTGATCACCTTTTTTACTGCTATCGCATGTTTGTCATATGCTGTGACCATAGTTATTCTATTTTTTCTCCTATCATCTTTTTTTTGTTGGAATAAGTAAATCTTTCCTGTCTTTTTGCAATATTTCATTCCCAATTTTTTCAAGGGTATCTTTTTCGTATCCCCGTTTCACAAATTTTTCAGTTATTCTTTGCATTTGCTCTACATATGCTTCATCTTCTGAGCAGATACGGCGAGCTCTGGTATATTCTCCTTTGGGTATTACCTGAAATATTTGAGGGGCATGGTAACTTTGACGATGGAGAATTTTGTTCCTATCCGTTTCTTTAGAGTACATTTTAGTTCTTAATGTATTTTCTTGTTTCGTTATCAATACATCTAGGTAGTGGATTGTGTGCTTGTCTTTGGTGGCAGTAAATTCAATGGAAGTATGCATCTCGTTGATATATTTAACAAAGTTGTTTAGTTGTATTTCTGTGCCACTCCAAAGAACAAACACCAGTGCTAACTGCCACCGTGCTGCCCTTTCTTTAACCCCTTTCCGACAGTGGAAGTACCGGTACGTCCTAGTGGGAAGTGCGTTCCTGCAAATGGACGAACCAGTACGTCCTGCACATCCTGCAGGCTCATGTTCGCAGCCCACATGATCATCACATGGGACCAGTGGTATATTACCGTTGGCCTCATGCCGCATCAATCGTCGCCAGAGTGCGGTCCGGCTGCGGGTAATTATCCCCTTAGCTGCTGCGACCTATTACGATCGCCACAGCTAAGCCATAGACAGAAGAAGGGAGCTTCTTTTTAGGGGTATTTATTAAGTTTTAGCACCTTAGGGCGTCCGCAAACCTCTAATGGCGCCTAAATAAAGTCGTAATGAAAATGAGACCCCAGAGTCCGGTAGGTGCTCCTCCTGTTCTGGGGCTTGAGGCAAATAGCGCACCAGGGCCACATATGGGATATCTCTGAAAACAGCAGAATCTAGGGAATCGATGTGGATTTTCATTTACATGGTCACTTCTACTGTGTTCCAGTGCATAATGGATGAAACTGAAAATCTGCAAAATAAAGTGAAATTTTGAAATTTCACCTCCACTTAGCTTTAATTCCTGTGAAATACCTAATGGGCTAATAAACTTTCTAAATGCTGTTTTGAATACTTTAAAGGGTGTAGTTTCATAGGTGGAGTCATTTATGGTGGTATCTAACATACAGGCCCCCCAAAGCCACGTCCGAACTGGACCCTAAAAAAATGTATTTTGCAAATTTTCTTGAAAGTGTGACAAATTACTGCTAAATTTCTAAGCCCCCTAATTTTGTAAAAAAAAAAAAAAAAAAATTAACAATTATGCTAATCTACAGTAGACATATTTTAGATGCTAATTATAAACTATTTTGAGTGGCATAACGATCTGTCTTAAACGCAAAAAAGTTTGAAAATGGTACATTTTTAAAAAATTTTTACGATATTTTTATATTTTTCACAAATAAACCAGGTTTTTTTGAACCAAAATGTCTTACTAACTTAAAGCACAATATGTCACGAGAAAACATTCTCTGAATCACATGGATAGGTAAGAATGTCACAAAGTTATTCTCACATAAAGTGACACGTCAGATTTCAAAAATGGGGCTCAGTCAGGATGACCAAAACGGGCTGCGGTGGTAAGGGGTTAAGCAAATTATTAACAACAAATAGTTAGGAAAACATATACGTTTTCACTGTAAAAAACAGACAGAAACAGATGCAAATACGTGCACATACATTTAAGGTATATGTTAAATAAAAGGGGGTAGAATTTGCATCCATTTTATGACCTTAAAAACATATCAATTGATGGAGATAAAGAATGTGATGTGAATGTGTCCTAAGACATGAACGCATGCACACACAGTGCACTTCATTATATCAAAAGGCAGATTTATTGGGAAAAAAAATCTATGAATAAAACCAATGAAATATAGGCAGTCCCCGACTGTATTCGGATGTGTATGTGTGTGTGTGTATATATATATATATACATATATATATATATATATATACACAGACACACATAGATTGCATTTATACACCCTCTTTGGAGTGGTATATACAGGCGGTCCCCTAGTTACATCGTTCCGACTTACATACGTCCCCTAGTTACAAACGGAGACTTATGGGGCGTGGCTGACATTCAACACTGAGTCACGCCCCATGATAACCAAGTGCCAGCATGCCACAGCTGCACATGAGATACAGAATGTTAGGTGAAATCTTCTAAAAAAAAAGGGCACAGACAGCAAAACAAATGTAAAAACTGTTCCCTGCACTATCCAAAATTTTAAAAAATTTTTTTGCTGGAATTACATTTAATAAATCTACCTGTTCCGACTTACATACAATTTCAACTTAAGAACAAACCTACAGTCCCTATCCCGTATGTAACCCAGGGACTTCCTGTACATGAAAAAGTGCCCAAACATAGCTCAGTCTATTTTTTTTAAATATGAGGCTACCCATATGGCATAAATTACATTTTATGGACAAAAGGAGCAACCAAATAATAATGAATGTATATAACCCACTAAGGGCCTATAGCAACCAATCAGAGCACCCCTTTCATTTCATATAGTGCTCTGGAAAAATAAGAGAGGCGCTCTGATTGGTTGCTATTGGCAACACAGCGAAATTTAGACCTAAACAGTTTTCATACATGTGGCCCTAAATGTCTAAAGTAATAAACAACCATGCAAAATGATGCAGTATAAAAGAATATGAGGCTCTGTCAGAACAAACAGAAGTGCAAAATACAAGTAGCAAAACCATGTGACCCTCGTGTAGGTCCATGTGGCATGGAGTCCTCAATCGTATCGCTGCTTGGCAGGGCTTGATTTCACCCTCAGGATCTCACTGTCCAGCGATGTCCATCAGTGGTCGGTGAGGTAGCTTCACCCATCTCTTGAAATGCAGTCAGGCTCTAGGATACTAATACCAATAGCAGGTCTCCTGGACACTGCACACAGGTTAATCATGCACCACCATTTGGTGCCAAGCACAAGATCAATCCATTCTCATAGCTCCTCCTTCCAGGCTATAGAATCATAAGAACATGATCATACTGCAATGGCATCACCCCATTGGTTTTGTAGTTCTCTCAACCCCCTTGACTCCTGTAAAGTCACCGCATAATGCTAAAAGCCTGTACACAAATCATATTACCTGAAACATTTTGATGACAGGACATTAAATTATTTCCCTGATTAAGGAACATTGCTTTTAAACTAAAGATTTATTAACTTTGCAATTTATCACGGCAACGTCCTTGGTATGATGTATGGAGCGTTGGAGCTGAACAGATTAATTGCTTCTTTTCATTAGCATCCTTAAAGACGTTCTCTGAACTATTTGTGATGCAATCGGCAAAGATTAACTTTTCATGGAGATTAGGTTGCACGAGAAACTAACAAAATAATGTTACACATAGGTCATTGAAAGTACAGTCACCCTGCACATACGGCATATTAAATAATTTATTGTACTCAACAGAATGTGTAAATCCTACTAAGGCCTCATGAAGATGACCACACTGTGTGTCTATGTTGTACTGACCAGTAATACAGTGTCTCTAGATATCTATGGGTCCACACTGTACTTCTACACAGGCTTTAACCCCTTAAGCCGAACACCTGAAAAGTAGTTAATGACCAGAACATTTTTTTTGTTTTTGCCTCCTCGCGTTTCAACAGTAATACTTTTTTATTTGTTCAATGACGCAGGTGTATGAGGCCTCGTTTTATTCGAGACAAGTTGTACTTTATGGGGGAATAGTTATAATTCGCTTATAAATAATTGCAGAATTTTTTTTTTTTTTTACATTTCTTTGTTTTTGTAAACATTTTTTTACACCATTCACATTTCACACTTAATAACTTGTTAGATTAGTTCTACAGGTTATTACGGACGTGTGGATACCTAATATGTGTAGGGGTTTTTTTTGTGTGTAATATATGCACAATAATTTTTTATTAAATATTTATTTTTATTATTTATTTTTTTATTCCTTTTTTTACACTTTTTATATTTTTTTTTTACTTTTTTTTAAATCCCATGAAGTGAGAACTGTTTTACAATTTTTTTTATTTTTTTTTAACACTTAGTAAAGTATTAGCATATTCATATTTGCTAATACATTATACTCTGTGTCACTTTGACACAGGCAGTGATCTGGACAGCACACACCCTTTGATTGCGCTGAGGTGATGATCCATGGCAATCAAAGGGTTAAAGCACCGGGTTGCGTAGGTTTCCTCCGCTTCCAGGTGCTCGCAGGAGATGCTCTGGGATCAGGGCTGTGTACAGTAGTACAGCCCCGATCTCAGCACTGTGTAGTAGAGCCCCGATCTCAGCACAGCTGCGGCGCTCAGGCGCTGCAAACTCCGATGTCTGCAGCAATGCCAAGAGACGTCGCTGCAGAAAAACGACCCCCAGCAGCTGGCGTCTAAAGTCAGCGGGCGGTCGTTAACGAGTTAAAGTTAATCTGAGGAACTGAAACATTCCTCTGCTGAAGACATGTGTAAATACAACTTCCATGTATGCTTCCTATTTTTGCTGTGCTGCTTCATATCTTCTATTTGATGTTTGCACTTATGTGCAGAAGTTTTTTTTCTGTGTGAATCTGAGTGGAAAAAAATTTTGTAGCATGTTTCAGAAAAGGGAATATCTCATGTAGGCATATGAAGTTTTGAAATTGTCTTTTTGCCCTCCTCTAAGCATCTGTATATCACAAGGCATTATGGACAAGGATCATATCCTTTTTCCTTTTGTAAAGACTCAGTGAGTTAGAAGCAAATTGAGGATTTGTTACTTCCAATAGAGGGCGTTCGAGCTTCTCAGCTCCTTTCCTATAATGCCTTGTGATAGCGTGTTTCAACATGTTCCATATTGTGAAGGTATTTGCCATTACTTCTACGTCATTTATGATAATATCATAAGTTTAAAGGGAACCTGTCACATAGGTTATGCCACTCTTGCTTAGGGCAACACAAGCTAGTGACAGACCTGCTGTTTCCAGCACTGTGTCCCTTATTCTGTAAGATTCAGCCGTTTCAGAGCATTTCATGCTCAAATCTGGCAGTGTGCAGTGCAGCCTGTTCTGCCAGAGAGGAGTCCAGTTTATTTATGAGCAGTTGTAAGCGCCTCCCACCTGCTGCTAACCCTGCCCCATCACAGCCGATTCAAACTTTTACTTTGAATAGGTAGAAACCTGTGAATTACCAGCAGGTAGGTGGGCCTAAATGTGGGTGGGTAGCGCTAAGACCGACTCATGAAATAAGTGGACTCCTCTCTGGCAGAACAAGCTGCACACTGCCAGGTTTGAGCATGAAATGCTCTGAAGCTGCTGCATCTTACAGAATAAGGGACACAGCGCTGGAAGCAGTATGTCTGACACTAGCTAGTTCTGTCCTCAGCAAGGGGGGCATAACCTATGTGACAGGTTCCCTTTAAATGGATCAGTAACATTGATGGCATATCCTTAGGACCAATGTTTGCTCACCAACCTTTTGGACCTCCACCAATCATCATGGTAAAGCATCTGATGCTTTGGGGTCCATTCCCCTCACTTGCATGGGACAAGCTGCAGAACCAGATGTAGTAGCTCATGCAGGGAAGCAATTGTTCCAATGAAAATTTCATTGTACTTATTGGCAGGGATCCCAGAGCTCGGGACCCTCACCAATGAAACATTGATAGTATATTGTGAGGATAGGCACAATGTTTTATTCCTGGGAACCCTTTTTTTCCCCCCCAAAACCCTTGTGCACAGTTTTTCAGCGAATTTGGACCCTAGGACCCCTTTTTGCAATATGGTTCTTTGACAGGTGACATACAGTACAACTGTATTCTGCTCTGAAGAAGGAGAATATCTCTGTAATATGGTATGTGATAAAGCATGGAATTTATAGATTTCAGAAAGAAAAACTGTGGGTGACATATATGAACGGGGCTGTGTCAAAAAGGTTTCCGGCATACTTCGTGCCAAAAGGGGTTATAGCCCTGTTCTTAGATGTTGAACGTTACCCCAAAAATTTTGGTCAATCGGCACTTTGTAAGTACCGAAGATCGGGGGTGTTCTGGGGGTGCTTCACACCCATTCATAAAATTTAGACAATTTTGAATTTTTTGCAGCAAACCTGGGCGTAAACAGTTAGAAATCCGACCAGGGTAAAGGTGGTGCCTGACCAACTTGTCATATTGGCAAGACTCCCTTAGAGACCTGCAAAGAACAGCCAGCCCAGGGAAAGGGGGTCCCTGACCCTGACTTGTCGTATGGCATACACTGCGCCTTTTGTATGACCGCAGAAGAACAGCCAGCCCAGGGAAAGAGGTGCCTGAGCAGACTTGTGGTTTTGCTCACACTGCACATGTTGTATACCGCAAAAGAACAGCCGACCAGGTAAAGGGGGTGCCTAGCCAGACTTGTGGATTGGCTCTACACTGCCCGATGTAGACCCAGAAGAACAGCCAACCAGGGTAAAGGTGGTGTGAGCCAACTTGTGGTTTTGGCTCTACACTCCCCTGTATGAGCCCTGCAAAGAACAGCCGACCAGGGTAAAGGTGGTGCCTGACCCGACTTGTGGTATTGGGGCTCTACACTGCCCCTGTATGTTTTACCGCAAAGAACACCCAGACCGGGTAAAGGGGGCCTAAGCCAGATTTGGGATTGGCTTCACTGCCCCTGTATGTAGACCTGCAGAAAACAGACCAAGGGAAAAGGTGGTCCCTGACCCAGACATGTGGTTTTGGGCACTACACTGCCCCTGTTGTTGCCTCAAAAGAACATTCAGACCAGCTAAAGGTGGTGCCGCCAACTGGGGAAATGGCTCAACTCCCCTGTATTTATGCTGCAGAAGAACAGACCGGGGTAAAGGTGGTCCCTGTCCAGATTTGGGGTTTTGGGCTCTACACTGCCCCTATGTATGACCTCAGAAGAACAACCAGACCGGTAAAGGGTGCCTGACCCAGATTGGGGGTTTGGCCTACACTGCCCTCTTGTAGCCCCTGCAGAAGAACCCCAGCCCAGGGTAAAGGTGGGCTGAGCCAGACTTTTGAATTTGTTTACACTGCCCTGTATGTATGACCCGAAAAACAGTAAACCCGGGAAAGGTGGGCCTGACCCAGATTGCCCCTTTTTGGCTTCACTGCCCTGTATGTTGACCGCAAAAGAACAGTCAACCAGGGTAAAGGTGGGGCCTGACCCAGACTTGTCGATTGACACTACACTGCACATGTATGTATGACCTGCAGAAAAACAGGCGGGGAAAAGGGTGGTGCCGAGCCAGACTTGTCTTTTGGGCTCTACACGCTCTGATGTATGACCTAAAAGAAAGCCAGCCCGGGGTAAAGGTGGTGCCTGGCCAGACTTGTGGTATTGGCTCTACACGCCCTGTTGTATACCTGCATAGAACAGCCAACCAGGGAAAAGGTGGTGCTGAGCCAGACTTGGGTATTGGCCTACACTCCCCTGTATGTATGATAAAAAGAACAGCCAGACCGGGGAAAAGGGTGGGCCTAGCCAACTTTTGGTATTGGGCTCACCTGCCCTTATTATGCCCTGCAAAAAACAGCCGCCCAGGGAAAAGGGGTTTGGGCCTGAGCCAAACTTGGGTATTGGCTTACACGCCCTGATGTATGCCCTGCAGAAGAACAGCCGCCCGGGGTAAAGGTGGTGCCGCCAACTTCTTGTATTGGCTCTACACTGGCCTGTATGTATGACCTGCGAAGAACCCAGACCAGGGAAAGGGGGTCCCTCCCCAGACTTGTGGATTGACTCTCACGCACAGTATGTAGCCCTGCGAAGAACACCAGACAGGGAAAAGGGGTGCCTGACCCGATTTGTGGTATGGCTCTACCTGCATCTGTATTTTTAAAAACCTGCAGAAGAACGCCAGACCAGGGAAAAGGGTGGTCCTAAGCCGATTTTGTGTTTTGGGCTCTACACTGCGCCTGTATGTATGACCGAAAAACAGACCCAGGGTAAAGGGGGTGCCTGACCGACAGGGGTTTTGGGCATACACTGGCCTGTAGTAGCCCTGCGAAGAAATCAACAAAGGAAAGGTGGGCCGGGCCCAGACTTGTGGTTTGGGCTCACACTGCCCTGTATGTATGCCTGCAGAAAAAGACCGGGGAAAAAGGGTGGTCCCTGTCCAGATTTGTGGTTTTGGGTTACACTGCCCCTTGTATACCTCAGAAGAAGACCAGACCAGGGTAAAGGTGGGCCCTGAGCCGACTTGTGTATTGGCATACATGCCCTCTATGTATGCCTCAGAAGAACAACCAGACCAGGGTAAAGGTGGTGCCTGAGCCAGATTGTGGTATGGCCACACTGCCCTCTATGTATCCCCGCAAAAAACAGCGACCAGGTAAAGGTGGTCCTGAGCCGGACTTTTTTAAATTTGCTCCACTCCCTGTATGTAACCTGCAAAAAACAGTCGACCGGGTAAAGGTGGTGCCTGAGCCGACTTGACGTATTGGCTCTACACTGCACATGTATGTATGCACCTGCGGGAAGAAACAGCCAGACCAGGTTAAAGTGGTGCCTGAGCCAGACTTGTGGTATTCGGCTCTACACTGCATCTGTATGTATGACCTGCAGAAGACCGCAGACCAGGGTAAAGGTGGTGCCTAACCAGACTTGTGGTAATTGCTCTACACTGTCCTGTATGATGAACGGCAGAAGAAACAGACCATAGGGTAAAGGTGGTGCCTGAGCCAGAGATGTGGACTTCGCACTACACTGCGCCTGTATGTATGACCTGCAGAAGAAAGTAGACCAGGCTAAAGGTGGTGCCAGAGCCAGACGTGTGGGTTTGCTTACACTGCCCTGTATGTATGACCTCATTAGAACAGACCAGGGTAAAGGTGGTGCCTGATCCCAGATCTTGGTATTGGCTCTACTGCCTCTATGGATGACTGCATGAGAAGAGCCAGAACCAGGGTAAAGGTGGTGCTGAAGCTGACTTGTCGTATTGGCACTACATGCCTCTATGTTGAACCTGCTGAGATCAACCAGACCAGGGTATAGGTGGTGCTAGCCAGGAATTGTGGTATTGGCTCTACACTGCCTCTATGTAATGACATGCAGAAGAACAGCCAGACCGGTAAAGGTGGTGCTGAAGCCAGACTTGTTGAATTGCTCTACACTCCCTGTATGTATGGACTGCAGAAGAACAGTCAGACCAGGGTAAAGGTGGTGCCTGAGCCGCTTGTCGAGTATTGGCTCTACAACTGCCTGTAGTATGCCTGCAGAGAAATCAGACCAGTAAAGGTGGTGCCTGAGCCAGACTTGTTCGTATTTCACAACACTAGAACAGTTGTATGACCTGCAGAAGAACAGAGCAGGGTAAAGGTGGTGCCTGAGCCAGACTTGTCGTATTGGCTCTACACAGCTCTGTATGTATGACCTGCAGAAGAACAGCCAGACCAGGGTAAAGGTGGTGCCTGAGCCAGACTTGTGGTATTGGCTCTACACTGCCCTGTATGTATGACCTGCAGAAGAACAGCCAGACCAGGGTAAAGGTGGTGCCTGAGCCAGACTTGTGGTATTGGCTCTACACTGCCCTGTATGTATGACCTGCAGTAGAACAGCTAGACCAGGGTAAAGGTGGTGCCTGAGCCAGACTTGTGGTATTGGCTCTACACTGCCCTGTATGTATGACCTGCAGAAGAACAGCCAGACCAGGGTAAAGTGGGCCTGAGCCAGACTTGTGGTATTGGCTCTACAACTGCCCTGTATGTATGACCTGCAGAAGAACAGCCAGACCAGGGTAAAGGTGGTGCCTGGCAGACTTTGGTATTGGCGCTACACTGCCCTGTATGTATGACCTGCAGAAGAACAGACCAGGGTAAAGGTGGTGCCTGTGCCAGACTTCTTGTATTGGCTCTACATTGCGCCTGTATGTATGACTGCAGAAGAACAGCTTCATACATTCTGCCGCATTCTAGACTGCCTTAAAGTGATTTAGATCTGGCCTGTCAGCCGCAATGTTCCTACATGTCACCCTGTGTGTACCTTTAGGGACATTCAGAGGTTTGGTGAGGCATTATGCACCTTTGTGAGTACTCGGTTACCACTCTGTACAATACATAGTTGTGATACAGCTGTATGTATGAGGCTATCCTGTAGCGATTTATACTTCAAGTTAAAATAATAATTATGACAGCATATGATTTGTAAATTGATACTCAAGTTTCCATGTAAGAAGCAATAAGACATGGGATCCAGTCTAAAAACAAACTGAGGTCACCTTGCCATCGGTAGATGCGCCTTTACAGTTTTAATAAAAAATGTACACAACATTTTTATATATTCCAAAGTAGCAGAAATGCTTTTCCAAAAGATTCCTACTGTATGTCCCTTTTGGCTATTTTTAGTGCTTGTATCGTTTTGTGCTTGCATTGCTTTTGGTTGCCACACCAGTGTGCACCTATATACTTAATTTTCTAAATGGATGTGCTGGCCATATTTTATTTTTAGACTGCATGGAGAAGGGGCCCCCATCTTTGTTTTTGCACTCCACCCATCTGCACAGGTTTCTTAATCAGATCAATTTATATCTGGAATCTTCTCTCCCTGAACTGTGGAGGTCTGAACAGACACCAAGAGAGGTACCATATAGTGTAGGTTCGCACCTGTATTGAGGTCACCTTGCCATCGGTAGATGGGCCTTTACAGTTTTGATCAACAATGTACACTAAGAACCTCAAAATGTTCATAGATTTTCAAATATAAAGTAGCAGAAATGCTTTTCCAAAAATTTCCTATGTCCCCTTTGACTGTTTTTAGTGCTTGTAGAGTGCAGCCAATATTGTGTTGTGTTTGCATGGGCTCCAGTCTAGGATTGCTGCGGCACTTCTTGTACAGTGGTGGATTACCTTTTGAAGGAAGTTGATGGACTCTTTTGTCTTAAGGTTCTATTAAGACTTCTGAAAAGAGTTTGGTGACAAAGCATAAAACAAATGACACTGCACCGGCCACTTATCAAGACCTGACAGTCCTACCTGGCCTGTAACACAGGGAATGGCAGCTGGATTTATTACACAACATATACTATAAGGTAAGCTCTAGTAAATAGAAGTACTGTACTTGTCAAGAGGAAAAAAATGACAGCATTGTTTTCTACCACTAAAGACATCTGACATTAAATCATCTGGATAATTCAGATTTTAAATATTTGACTGTATTAAATTGAAGTTACACTTTGGGATCTACATATTTGGGAATTACATTAAGAACTATTATTATTGCGGTGGGGGAGGTTAAATCTCTTCATAGAGATCAGGGAAATTACATTCTAAATGGACATTATTATAAAGAATGTAAATTATATCTGCCAGCCCAGATAGCAGTTTTATTACAGTGTACCTGAACGTACCACAGAGATGGAATGACACATGCAAAGCAATGCATAGTGGGTTTCAAAAATATTCCTTCCCCTTGAACTGTTTCTAATTTTTAAAATCACAGCCACAAACTTAAATGTATTTTATTGATATTTTATGTGAGAGAGCAACACAAAGTAGCAAGTATTTGTGCAGTGTAAAGAAAATGATACATGCTTTTCCAAACTTTTACAAATAAAAAAAAATGAAAAGTGTGGTAAGCATATGTATTCAGCCCTCTGTACTCTGATACCCCTAAATAAAAGTATGGCCAATTGCTTTTAGAAATCACCAAATTAATTCATCTGTATGTCATATATTCATAGTATAACTACAGCTGTTTTGTGGAGGGCTCACAGATTTGTAATAGAACATTAGTGAACAAAGGGCATCATGAAAACCTAGGAACACACCAGACAGCTCAGCGATAAAGTTGCGGGAAAGTGTATTTTAAAAGGTTTTAAAAAAAATAGCCCTAGCGCTAAACATCTCACGGAGCACTGTTCAATACATTATCTGTAAATAGAAGGAGTATGGCACAGCTGTTAACCTAGCATGACAAGGCCATCTACCTAAACTGACATCTCAGACAAAGAAGCAGCAAAGAGGCCCAGGGTCACTCTGAAGGAGCTGCAGAGACCCACAGCTCAGGTGGGAGAATGTTTCCACAGGACAACTATTAGTCATGTACTCCACAAATCTGGCCTTCATGAAAGAATAACAAGAAAAAAGCCCTTTTTGAAAGCAAGCCATAAGGCTATGTTCACATGGCTCATTTCAGTGATTATTCCAGAGCTAATTGCACTGCAATGTACCCCGAAATATGCCCTGTAATTATGGTAATCATGGCCCTCATGTATTCTGAGGGATAACACAGTGAGGCCATGATAGGAACATATAGATCTATAGGACAAACATCTTAATTCAACTATCTTTTCTCTGTTTAATGAACTTGTATGGTTTCTGCATCTGACACAAAAGCTTGGAAGACCAAGCAGAAAGAGTATACCCTTGGTAAATAGGGAAAAGATAATCCAATTCATTAGCCCCAACACGCTATCCATACATTTTTTATGGTATCCCAACGGATACCATGAACACGTAAGAAACGCGATGTGAATGGGACATTTTTTGTGTTGTAGGAGGATTACTGGATGCTACAATGTCAGTGCCTCATTTCAAACCTGTACCAAAAGGGAATGTATAGTAATGAACATTTAGTTAAACTTAAATCTAATTTGCACTAAAGATAAAGGGGTGTTCATATCGTAGACTTTAATGGCATACCTATAGGATACGCTATCAAAGTCTGATTGGTGCGGGTCCAATCTTTGGTACCCACACCTATCTCAGGAACAGGCCCACGAGTGGTGTCTCAGAATGGTTAGCTGCTCTGTTCTATGGGAGTCTCAAGTACAATTGAGTGCCGTGTTGGGCTGTACTCAAAACTACCATATAACAGAATGGAGAGTTGTGTGCAAGTGTGACCGGTTATCATTCTGAGACAACTCTTTTGGGGCCCCTGTTCCTGAGATAGGTGTGGGTATCAGATTCTGCTCGCATATCCCATCAATATACCATCAAAGTAAATGGTGGGAACACTTCTTTAAATACAACTGCATCATGGGGCAATCTCACACCCATTGAAGGAAACTGAATCATGGTTGTTTGGCTGCCACACAATTTTTACCCGCTAAGTTTAGCTTCTTCATAGTAATATCATAATACGAGGGGCTGATGATAAGTCTTTGGCTTTGTGTTCTTTTTATGTCTCTATGGTAACAAATGTTACATCACATGAAAGTCTAATATATGTTTTCAAAATTTTGTGTTAGTAGCTAATTGCAACAGTGATCTAGGCACGCGGGAAAACAAAATGGCTGACTCTAAGGCGATTTTCACAGCAAAATGAGAACAGAGGAGTGATAAAATTCTTCTTTCTTCAAGGAAAGTCCGCGAAGGGTATTCATGGTGATATGTTGCAGACATTGGGGGATCAATGCCCTTCATATTCTACGGTTAAGAACTGGGCTGCCAAATTTAAAATGGGCCACTTCAGCACCAATGATGAGGAACGTCCTACACGACCGAGGGTGGTTGTTGTTATGGAGATCGTCGATGCTGTGCACATCCTCATACTGGAGAATCGTCGAATTTCAGCTAAAGGAATAGCAGACATCATGGGGACTTCTTGTGAACATGTTTGTGTCATTATCCATGAACATTTGAACATGAAGAAGCTATCTGCAAAGTGGGTCCCCAAATGTTTGCCAATAGATCAGAAAAGCATGTGAGTGAAAACTTCCCGGTCCATTTGTCACCGTTTCCGGACTGATAAGAACTTCCTGGATCGACTGGTCACTATGGAGGAAACCTGGATTTATTTGTATGACCTTGAAACCAAGGAGCAGTCAAAAGAGTGGAGGCACAGTGGTTCTCCTCGCCCAAAGAAGTTGAGGGTGCAAAAATCAGCCACTAAGGTGATGGCGTCTGTGTTCTGAGATAACGAAGGTGTACTGCTAGTGGACTACCTTTAAAATGGTTCCACCATCAATGCAAAGTATTACATTGAAGTTTTGGACCAAGTGAAGGCAGCTCTGAAGGCCAAAAGGTGCAGCAAGCTGTCCAAAGGACAGCAAAACTGGTGGAGCTAGGCTTCCAGTTGTTTGACCACCCTCCTTATTCCCCAGGTTCAGCTCCCTCCGACTATCATCTGTTTCCAAAAATGAAAAAACACCTCAAGGATTCCAAATTTCACACCATTTCTGATGCCATGGCTGAAACGGATGACTGGTTTGAGGCACAACCGAAATCCTTCTTTTTGCAAGACTTACAGAACTTGGAATACCGATGTAAGAAATGTGTTGACATCAGTGAAGAGTATGTGGAATAAATGTAAAGTTTCATCTTCCTATCTCGTTTCTTTCTGGGTTAACCCAAAGACTTATCAGCAGCCCCTCATATCATAGAGGAGGTAAGATGGAATCGAGGGAATATGGCTTCATAAACCAGGTTCACATTAGGAAATACAACCCCTGGAGTCACTGCAGTGCTGATATGAGAGTCTGATAAGACCCAGCAGCTTCTGAAGTCACAGAGCCCCAGTGATCACATGACAGAAGGGGTCGAGAAGCAGGATCCCTGCTCATCTCTATAGACAGCGCTATATATACGATGATTGGGAAGACAGAGACAGTAATGAACCATCGCTACCTTCTCCCTGGAGAACCCAGCTGCTGCTGAAGGCCAGCTCTCCCTCCAGCATCTGCATAGTTAGTGTTTGGCTTCTACATCTGAACAGCCGGACTTATAAAGTCAACGGGGTGGATGGCATCAATAGGAGCCCGAACTACGCTCCCCATTCACACACACCTCTTAAGGTGATTTCCACCCAGGACAGCTGGCCGCCTTGCCCGCCCTCAGAATCAGCCCTGGTATAGTAGTCAAGTAACAGGGTTAAGATAGGTTGAAGGCTATCCTAAGGAGATTAGTTTCAGGTTATTAAAAGTTTTTAATGTGGGAGAAAGTTTGATGTGTTGGGATAGTGAGTTACAGACTATGAGGCATGGGAGACATCCTGGAGGAAACTTTGTGGACAGCAGGCAAGAGGAGAGCAAAGAAGGAGATCTTCTGAGGATCAGAGATACATTAAAGGAAACAGTGTCAAAATATGAAAGCAGAAATGTATTGAGTGGACAGATTATGGGAAGCTTTGGATGTCATGGTTATTAGCTTTAACTGAATTTGCTGGGCAATGAGCAGCTAGTGAAGGAGAGGCATAGGAGTAACGAGAAGAGAGGTGGTTTCACTAAGCAGCAGAGCTGAAGGTGTTTTTGGAGGGGAGAAAGAGTGTTAGATACGCGGCCATAGAGACAGACATTATAGTAGTTCAACTGCAAGATGGAGAGGACATAAACTACCAGTTTTCTAGAGTCAAGGTTAAGAAAAGAGCAAAATCAATCAAATCAATCAAGTGGAGGCAGCAGGAGATAGTAAAGGCTTGGATGTGTGGTTTGAAGACGGGGGAGCCAAAGGTTAGTTCAAGGAAGAGGATTTGTAGGAATGGGAAAGGGTGACCATCAGGGCCGTAACTAGAGAAGCCTGAGCTCCATAGCAAACTTTTGGATGGGGCCCCCCCCGCCCCTCCCCGCACCCCACAAACATTTACCGGGACATGCAGTTACTAGATATTACAAGGAACGATTACCTCACCATAGATATCACCATCATACTGCTACCAAAAATATCCCAATATACCAAGACCAATATTACCAATAACGCTACTACATAAGGACCCGATTATACCACCAGAACACGGCCACAAATTTCCACCACACAGTGACTGAATAATAACCCTATACTATTACTGATCAGTATACAAAGACCAATAGTGATGCAATATAGTGACCATATATAGTGGTAGGTACCAGTATACACAGGTGCTCTACAGACTGTATATTACCCCATACAGTGACCATATAGTGGTAGACGCCAGTGCACACGGACTCTGCAGACTGTATATTACCTCCATACAGTGACCATATAGTGATAGATATCAGTGTACACAGGCTCTACAGACTATATATTACCTCCATACAGTGACCATATAGTGATAGATACCAGTGTACACAGACTCTGCAGACATATCAGTTATTACAGTGCCGTTACATCTTGGGACCCACAGGTAACATTTCTCCGACGAGTCGTTAACTTTCCCTTTTGTTCTGCTTCCGGTCCAGATCGCAATGATGACTTCTCCTGGTCACTGCACTCGTCCCTGCAGATTTGGACACAAATATCTTAGAATCCTCACTTTTTCAGCACCTCACTCCCTGCCCCAGACCTCTGTACAAACTTCCAAGAGGTGGTGTAGGGGTATAGGCAGGGCCGGACTGGGAATAAAAATCAGCCCTGGCACTAAGCCCCCAGCAGCCCACATACAATATCCACTTAAAAAATTCCCCTTGTTCTCGCAGCTCGCCGCTTTCTAAAATAAACTACACTATAAAGCTGCTTTCACACGCAGCGTTTTTTATGTTTTTTGGTGCAGAAAGGCAGAACAGTTAATGCTGTATATTTCTACACAAAAAATGCACCAAAAGTGCTCCGTGTGAGAGCTCCCTACACACAAGCAAGAAAGAAACAGTGGTGCAGAGAAACCCCTCATCACAGAGTCAGGGCTGCACTTGACAATCAGGGACAAGCCCACACTGACACTACATAAGCACCAACATAACCTACAACCAATCACATCACCAGTAGTCAGGTCACCAACACAAGAATACAGCACACACTCAACACAGAAGTAAACTTACCGCTGACAGAAGGGACTCACAGCAGACGTCATCTCTGAAGGGAGTTGATCACTGCACCTTTTCTTCTCCTTCTGGCCCAAACCTCCATGACGTCTTCCCTGATGAGTCGTTCCCTTCCATTTTTTCTCTGTCCGGTACAGCATGCAATGTCTTCTAGTGGCCACTACTCGTCTCTGTAGAATTTACCACAAATACATCTTAGACTCCTCTCTTTTCCAGCACTTTCCTATCAATTCACCAAACATCTATGTTAGACCCTAAAAATTTGAAATTAAAAAATGTCAGATAAGTGGCATGTAAATAGGTAGACCCCCATTAGGTAGGTAAACAGGGCCTTCCTCCATTAATTTGGTAGGTAGACAGGGCCTACCACTGTAATTAGCCCCCAGTAATGCCAGGTAAGCCCAGATAAGCTAGGGCTGCCCCAGTAACTAGCCAGGTAGCTAGGGCTGCCCCAGTAACTAGCCAGGTAGCTAGGGCTGCCCCCAGTAACTAGCCATGTAGCTAGGGCTGCCCCCAGTAATCAGCCAGGTAGCTAGGGCTGCCCCCCCAGTAATCAGCCAGGTAGCTAGGGCTGCCCCCAGTAACTAGCCAGGTAGGGCCAGTAATCGGTCAGGTAGGGCCAGTAATCGGTCCAAGGGGCAGGTAGGCAAGCCGGCTGGCATATAGCTGGTAGGGCAGGTAGCCAGGGCTGGCATATAGCTGGTCAGGGCAGGTAGCCAGGGGCTTGGCAATGCAGGCATGCGCTGTCAGGGCAGGTAGCCAGGGAGCTGTGCATGCAGCTGGTCAGGGCAGGTAGCCAGGGCTGGCATGCAGCTGGGTCAGGGCAGGTAGCCAGGGCTAGCATGCAGCTGGGTCAGGGCAGGTAGCCAGGGCTGGCATATAGCTGGTCAGAGGCAGGTAGCCAGGGCTGGCATGCAGCTGGTCAGGGCAGGTAGCCAGGGCTAGCATGCAGCTGGTCAGGGCAGGTAGCCAGGGCTGGCATATAGCTGGTCAGGGCAGGTAGACAGGGTACAGCTGGGCCATGCAGCTGGGCGGGCAGGTAGCCAGGGCTGGCATATAGGCAGGGCAGGGCCAGCGTGTCAGGCCAGGTGCCGGCTGGCATATAGCTGGTCAGGGCAGGTAGCCAGGGCTGGCATGCAGCTGGTCAGGCAGGTAGCCAGGGCTGGCATGCAGAGCTGCGGTGCAGGGCAGAGGTAGCCAGGGCTGGCATATAGCTGGTCAGGGCAGGTAGCCAGGGCTGGCATATAGCTGGGCAGGGCAGGTAGCCAGGGCTGGCATATAGCTGGGCAGGGCAGGTAGCCAGGGCTGGCATATAGCTGGTCAGGGCAGGTAGCCAGGGCTGGCATGCAGCTGGTCAGGGCAGGTAGCCAGGGCTGGCATGCAGCTGGTCAGGGCAGGTAGCCAGGGCTGGCATTGAGCTGGTCAGGGCAGGTAGCCAGGGCTGGCAATGCAGCTGGTCAGGGACAGGTAGCCAGGGCTGGCATGCAGCTGGTCAGGGCAGGTAGCCAGGGCTGGCATGCAGCTGGTCAGGGCAGGTAGCCAGGGCTGGCATGCAGCTGGTCAGGGCAGGTAGCCAGGGCTGGCATGCAGCTGGTCAGGGCAGGATAGCCAGGGTGGCATGCAGCTGTTCAGGGCAGGTAGCCAGGGCAGTAGTTTTTAAAAAATAAGTAAAAACTATACTTACCTGATGTCTCTGCTTCCTCTTCTGTCTTCTTCCCCGGAGGCCGCCGGCAGCAGACTGCAGGGCCGCGGAGCGGAGCGCGCGATGACGTCATTACATCGCGCGCTGCCCGGGCATCCTGGGAGCTGACAGACGGGATCAGTAGATCCCAGATGTCCAGCCTCGGCTGCTGCTTACACCGCGCGGTGCAGGCGGCGGCCGTGATGGCTGCATGGCTGGATCGGTGACCGGCGTGCAGCCGTGTGGCGAGGGGGGCCTGTCGGCCCCTGCCACAGGGGTCCGGTCGCTAATGCGATCATTGCGGCCCCTGTAGCACGCCACAGAACGGCGCCGGGACTCGGGGCCCGCCGGGGGGAACACTGGTCCCCTCGGCGGGCGATCCGAGCCGGCCCTGCGGCCCGGACCCCAGCGGCCCGCCAGGCAAATGCCCGGTTTGCCCTATGGCCAGTCCGGGCCTGGGTATAGGCCATAACTTAGAGACCCAGTCTCCTAGAGGGAAGGAACAGAGAATTCACCCCTGGAGATTGTGTTACAACTATGGCCTGTACCTCTCAGAATCATACTGCCAGGTAGGAAGACCCCATTAGATAGGTTGGTAGTCTCTAGATAAGTAGGTTGGTAGGCACCAGGTAGTTAGGTAGGCAGCACATAGGCTTCAGGTAGGTAGATTGGTCCTAGGTAGCTAGGCAGTAGTTAGGCAGGTCTCAGAAGGGTAGGCTACAGATAGATAGGTAGATTGGCCCTAGGTAGTCAGTAGTTAGCCCCCAGTTAGGTAAGCAGCCCTAAGGTAGGTAGGTAGGCCCCAGGTAGCCAACTAGGCAGTAGGTGGGCCACAGTTAGGCTGTAGTTGGTCCACAGGTAGCTAAGGTATAGGAGGGGCCTACATAGGTAGGTAGGTAAATAGGCTATAGGGCTCCCCAAATAGGCAGGCTTTAGCTAGGCTATATGGGGTCAATTTAGGCAGGCAGGGTTTACATTAGGGTTTAGGCTATAGGGAGCCCCAGATAGGCCAGGTTGAGGTAGGCTATAGGGTCCCCATATAGGCAGGCAGGATTTAGGGTAGTCTATATGGGCCATATATGTAGGCAGACAGGGCTTAGGTAGTCTATAGGGGCCATATATGTAGGCAGGCAGGGCTTAGAGTAGTCTATAGGGGCCATATATGTAGGCAGGCAGGGCTTAGAGTAGTCTATAGGGGCCATATAGGAAGGCAGGCAGGGTTTAGGTACTTATAGGGGCCCATATAGGTAGATAGGCAAGATTAAGGTAGCTATAGGGGCCCCATATAGGCAGGCAGGGTTCATAAATGTTAAAAAAATAAGAAATCACTTACCTGTGCCAGGCTCCCTCGATGCGCTCAGCTCAGTTCCCGGCAATCTGTGCATGGCACGGGTGGCGTGATCATGTGACGTCATCGCGCTGCCCACGTCAGCACTGTGGGCTGGCGTGTGCTAGGCTTAAGGCCAGGCAGGCAGATTAGCAGAGGGAAGCATGGCCGGCACTCTGACCTGCTAACACTGGGCAGTCATGCCTTGAACGCTCGGGCCGGAGGGCCCGGGCATTCAGAGACAGGATGCGCCAGGCCCCGCAGCTCTGCCCCGCTGGCAGTGAACATAACAGATGTATTTATCATGGTCACCAGGAGCCGAACTACCGGTAGCAGACGTAGTAGCAGCTGCCCCGGGGCCCGGGCCTCCTAATGGTCTGGGCCCCGTGGCAGCTGCTACATCTGCTACCCTGGTAGTTATGCCCCTGGTGACCATGATAAATACATCTGATAAGGCAATTGAGTGGAATGGGGAAAAGATAATAAACTCAGTTTTATCCAGGTATTGTTTTAGAAAGCAGGAGGAGAAGGTGGATAAAGTCACGGTAGGTCCTTTCTCAATCACAAAGGTTCCCATGCTCTATAAGTTCATGTATCAGTAAAGGGAGCAGTAAGCAGTAGGTGCACTGGGGAAAGAAGGTTTTACCCAACTTCAACAAGATGCAGTAGACTCTGCAGTGTGAGGGAATGTTTGCCTTGCTTTCTACAACTCACTGATCAGTTCAGTAAAGATTAGAGAGATGCTTAACAAAGTTGACTACTAAGACTTGACGGTTTGCTATGAGCAACAACTGACTTTACTCTTTATATGAGAGAAGCTTGTGATCAATAAGCACCACCTTGTTGGATTTAGTGTTTCTCCATAATGTCTTACTATTTGTTTGGCTCTTAAGCTTCTCAGTGACATATCCATGATGATAATTATCCTCTCTTCTGGTTTACCTTTGAAGCTGTCTGCATTGCATCCTTTCCAGTAGATCAGGGCTTTTCACATTACATCTAGAATAACATGAGTCTGCTTATTTGGATTTTAAGTAGAAGGAAGAGCACTGTGCTATGGCTCAGACACTGGCTTATAGGCTAGCTCCTGACAGAGACCGAAGACAGGGTTTTCTTTCTCCTGAAGGAGAACTATTCTGCACATTTTTGCATGGACCATTACCTGTAAGACTCCCTATATCTACGGGGTCCTTCCAGAAAGAACTAGGACTTTCCAATAAGTACTCGAAGTAGAAGAATAGGCTGGGTTGAGCCAGGGATCCACTTTCTGCAGTATACCCTCTAGTGGTTGGATTATAAAGGATTGTATCACTATCAAGTATTACATTTTTATAGGAAATCTCTACCTACACAACCATTTTTAATTATCTCAATGAAATAAAAAACAAAAACTGAGGAAAGTTTTCAAAAATTCTTCTTTGTAAATTAATTTCTGTTTTTATGTCACAATATTCTAAGAGCAAGAACGTTTTATTTTTCTATCAATGGAGTTGTGGGAGGGTTCATCATTTGCAGGATAAGTTCATGTTTCCATTGATACAATATTGGGGCAAATAGGAGTTTCTGATCCCTTTTCATTCTGTTTTTTGTGAGGCTGGCATGTTTATTTTATTTTTTTGCAGCAAACATCATGCATATAATATAACATTATAATTTTATAGATTGAATTGTGATGTAGAAACTATGGGCAACATATCCGAAAAGTGGCGTATCTATGCCAGTTTTAGGCACATTAAATCAGTGTAAAGTGCACCTGAAAGTCCGATACTTTCTAAAAATTGGCATCAGGTATACTTTGCATATACTACTTAATGCACCTAAAATGGCACATCCAGCAACTCTTCTTTTAGAAAAAAATTTAAATCTGTGCTTGCAGCTTTATTTAAACTTCAAAACATTAAAAACAGCTATATATTATTAATCCTGACGTGTTTCTATTCCAGGATGAATAATATATAACTGTTTTTAATGTTTTGAAGTTTAAAATAAAGCTGCAAGCACAGATTTATATTTTTCTAAAAGAAGAGTTGCTGGATTTTCTTGTATTTTTTTGAATCGACTTTGCTGGGACGTGGCTGTGGACGTCTCCTCTCCTCTTTCCGTGTAACCATCTGACAGAGTGCAGGGGAGCTGAATAATCAATTTTGTCTTTCATGTAAAATGGCACATCGTATCAAAAAAGGGGGCATCGTATCAAAAAAGGGGGCATTGCATCAAAAAAGGGCACATTACTCAAAACTTGGCACATAGCATATCATTGGTAGTATATGGTATGCGTCTATCGAGGCTCATTGCCCGACGGGGGCGCATAACATATGTAAGGCGCCTCAATAGGCGCATTTCACGACGGGGGCGCACAGTGCACCATATTTAGGCGCATTACAAAGTGTCGTGCCCGGCGTATAATGCGTCTAGTTTTGGAGTACGGCAGTCCATTTACAACAAGAATATGGCGTAAAAAGTGGGTTTGCCGCAAAATAGAACAAAAAACTGGCGTCGGCGTGTTGGGACATGTCGTCCTTTATGTATTTTTATTGGGGAATCAGGGGTTTTGTTGTTTTATTTTCCAGTCCCAAAATGGGACTAGACTATGACTATCACTATTATAAGACATAACAATACATTACTGTATTGCGATATATCATGCCTATTAGAATCTGTCTCCTGCAGGGCTGACATGGCTGGCCCAGGAGGCTATTATATGGTCTATGGCAGGGGTCCTCAACTCCAGTCCTCAGGCCCACCAACAGGTCATGTTTTCTGGCTTTCCTTAGCATTGCACCCTTGATTTCATTATTGTCAGTGCATTCTGTGGGATATCCTGAAAACCTGACTTGTTGGTGGGCTTTGAGGACCGGAGTTGGGGTGCCCTGGTCTTTGGCTTCCATGAGAACCATTTTTACCCCACAATTGCATTTTAGTGATATCACCTAGATGCCGCCATGGCTATTGACCAGTGGATTAAACACCCGGGATTGGTGCTAGCTCTGATCCTGGCAACCTGCGCTATTTTTTCCATCTCAATGACAGACACCAATTGTAATTAATAGGGTCCATCGGGTGCTGTGGGTGTCCATTGTGAAATGGATCTAATTGATTCCATATATACCTCTAATGAATGTGAATCTAGCTTTAAGAACTTTTTAAAATATATTTGTTGCAACTTGTAAATCAATTTTTTCCATTTGCCTTTTTTGTACAATTTGTACATATTTCTTAAAGAGACCATAACACATCTATAGACAAATCACATTGTTATGTGTTAGTGGTAGTGCTTAACTTCCCACATGTTAAACTGAAAAGCTCTTAAACGATCACCATCAATCAGTGGTTATACAAGTGGCAATGAGTAAGGGAAGGCAAAGATAGTTTCCCCATCATGTGTAGTTAGCTTCATGTAAATGGCTTTTATTTATCACTCTCTATTTGTACAGGTGCTTCGTGTTTGCACTGCACATGTTCTGCGGGTAACCAACTTATGCCGAAAAGAAACATCTGACTCCGCGGCCTTTGTATAGTGCAATAAATATTACCTTATGAGCAGTGGTAATGTGCATATAATGTGTGTACAAGAGAAAACAAACGGCACATATTATGGGAGGAACAAGGTCAATTAACATGTGTTTCTTAATTGCTTTCTTCTGGTTGACTATTAATTAACAAATGTTTTTGAACATTTTTCTAATTGCCTCATATGGCTTACATAGCTCATTGGACAATTATGGCAGCAACTGGAATAGAAACCTATTTTGAATTAAGCAAATTTGGGAAATACTGAAACAGGAATATTTAACATTATACACTACTCACAAAAAGTTAGAAATTATTGGCTTTTTGTGGAAATTTCAGGTTGAACATAACATCTCTAGAAATGTTTAAAAAACAAAATGAGACCATCCCTTACCAGGCACATTTAAGGGAGGTGAGAGCAAACCAAGTGTCACGTCAGACCATTTGTAACCATTTACATCAGCGTGGTCTGTGTGCTAGACGACTGGCAAGAGTACCTGACCGCACCACCAGGCACAGGAATCATCGTCTTGCATGCTGGATGAGGAACCAGTGGTCCCCAGTGCTGTCCAAGAACTGAAAGTCGATTCACTCTGAGCACAAATGATGGAGCTATTCATCAGCCAGGTACCCTTGCCAATCATCTAGTATACATGCTTAAATGCCCTTGTGGCAAAGTGTATGTTGGACAGACCACGCGTAATATTAGGATACGAATCAATGAACACAAATCTGCCATCCGTACATATATAGATAAAGCAGGCACGCACAGGGAAGAGGAGAATACAAAATATGGGGAAACAACGGTGGCTCGCCACTTTCATGAGGCAGGTCATCGGGTACAAGAGTTGAGATGGTGTGGTTTAGAATTAATTTATGGTAAAGATTCATCTATTATCCATACCCGCTTGCTTCAGCGAGAAGCATTTTGGATTCATAAAATGGAAGCCCTAGTCCCTAAGGGGATGAATGAATCCTTTCAATTACGAGCATTTCTTTAAGATCATGCAGGGTGCTGTGTATATATTTGGCATATTGTATTAATGTATGTTTTAATGTGTGTTTGTTTTGTCGTTGTGCACAGTCTAATTATGTCTAGTTGAGTCTTGTTATGTGATTAATGTGATTGGGTATAAAGGCCCTATAGCCCTATGCTAGCACTTATCTTCAGAGGAGACGGTCTACGCCGCTGGTTTGAGAAAGGAGGTGGTGTCCTACGAAACGTCACCTATGACGTAGGACTTTGTTTCCGGCGGGTCATCCAAACAAGCCGTGTTTCTGCTCTGCGAGATACCGTCAGTATAGATATTCCTTTGATTTGAGCTATGGCCCATTTACTTTGATAAATGTCGTTCGTATCACAGGTTTTATGATGTTTTGCACTATTTAAATGTGACATTAAGGCCCAGATTGCGGGGCATGTTGAAAGCAACTAAGCTATATATAAAAGAATAAGCTAATATAAAGGACTGCGTCTATGTTTTCATTGAGACAATATGGTTGTCATACACTGGTCCACGAGCTGGTAGTATTAATGCAGGCACACAGCATCAGGAAGGAAAGCCTCTCAATTCTCCTAACATATCCATTCCCCGTAAAGAAATAAACTCTGGAGCATCGTTTCCTAAACCTTCTTATTCTGCAATGACTGTTATTCATCATAGAAATATATAAAGAAAATGGAAAATGGTTGTTACCATTCCCTCTGTCCATTGGTGTGATAGACTGTGTAGAGACACATGCAGTTGACCAGGGGAAGGTACTGTAAATACCCATTTGAATCATTTGTTATGGGTAATACCATTATGTAGTAAGCCAGATGGGTCAGTCTGGATGACCTCTTTATTACCAGGCACAGTTCTGTACATCTTGGAGCAGTAGTGCTCAGAACTATATTCAGCTCAGCTCAGTTGTATTCATTTAAATAGGACTGAGGTGCATTAGGCTACAATACAAAATCCAGGGCCCTGTGATTGGTGAACACCAAAGAGACTTCATTGCACTCATGATTTCTGCAACCCCTTCAAACAGTTGATCAGCGGGGGTTTGGGGAGTCAGACTCTGTTCAGTCTGATATTGAAAGCTTATCCTAAGGACAGGCCATCAATTTCAAGGTGCCAAAAAACTCCTATTACATACCCTGGTGACACTGTTTAAGAAGAAAAGTGTTCCACTAGTGTAGTTTATAGCCTAGTGGGGTCAGTTTCTTTAAAATGCTAAGTTTTATTCCAGTATATCTTCCGAACCTTCCCTTAATTTACAATGGCCTCAGGATACAACATTTTCTTCATACAATGGTCATTCCAGGGACACTGTACATGAAACCACACTCACCATACAATGTCATAGACACTGCTGATCTGTGGCTCATGTGACTGATGGAAGAGCCAACCAATTATCATAAACATTTTCATGTAAAATCCCTGTATTAGTTAAGTGTATGTAGTGATCAGCAGTCTAGTAGCTCCTCTCTACAGTACAGTGCGGTACTACATGTCCTGTACTGCTCTTACATTTATAAGTGTAGTGCATGCAGTGATTGGTGGTCTAGTTGCGCCTCTCTACAGTACAGTGCAGTATTACATGTCCTGTACTGCTCTTACATGTATTAGTGAGGTGCATGCAGTATTTGGGATTCTAGTAGCGCCTCTCTACAGTACAGTGCTGTACTACATGTCATGTACTGCTCTTACATGTATTAGTGAGGTGCATGCAGTGATTGGTGGTCTAGTAACACCTCTCTACAGTACAGTGTGGTACTACATGTCCTGTACTGCTCTTACATGTATTAGTGAGGTGCATGCAGGGATTGGTGGTCTAGTAGCACCTCTCTACAGTACAGTGCAGTACTACATGTCCTGTACTGCTCTTACATGTATTAGTGAAGTGCATGCAGTGATTGGTGGTCTAGTAGCGCCTCTCTACAGTACAGTGTGGTACTACATGTCCTGTACTGCTCTTACATGTATTAGTGATGTGCATGCAGTGATTAGGGGTCTATAGCGTCTCTCTACAGTACAGTGCGGTACTACTTGTCCTGTACTGCTCTTACATGTATTAGTGAGGTGCATGCAGTGATTAGCGGTCTATAGCGCCTCTCTACAGTACAGTGTGGTACTACATGTCCTGTACTGCTCTTACATGTATTAGTGAAGTGCATGTAGTGCTTGGCGGTCTAGTAGCGCCTCTCTACAGTACAGTGCGGTACTACATGTCCTGTACACAATCCAGAAAAGAGCAGAGTTCCAGCACATCAGATAAAAGATAATCCAAAAACTTTATTGTATAAATCCCAATAGAAATTAAAAAAATTAAAAACATAGCGCTTGAGGAGGCACACGCATCTTACGCATTTGAAGTCTTTTTGTAGACTCTTAGTCGTAGCATTGTGCGTGCTACACAGCAACTCCCTTAAATATCATTAGGTTTGCAAACCACCTGAGGTTTTAGGCTATGTTCACACGGCTTAAAATGGGACATATTTCAGTCCGTAATTTTGCGTCGTACTGCGCGAATTACGGCTGGAATACGTCTCAGTCATTACGGTAATCCACAGTTCTCATAGAGTACTATGGATTACGTCTACTCTCCCTGCTCGGCGAATCCGCCGAGGGGGGGGATAAGTGACATGTCATTTTCTAGCTGCATATACGCGCCGCTAGTAATGATAGTCTATGGGCCGGTGAGGTGCCGGCCCCCCGCTCCCGCCCTCGTCCACACGGAGTAATTGCGGGGCGTAATTACGCCCCGCAAATCAGCCGTGTGAACATAGCCTAACTCTTAATATACTTCAGTCAAAAACAAAAGCAAAAATAAAAACATACAGCAAGGAAAAAACGTGTGCAATAAAAAGAAAATAAAAACGTACACATTAAAGAACAAAACAAAAATGCAATATATATGATTAATAAATGTACAAAAATCCATTTTATAATTTGAGCCTAGAGGATACCTTTTAACTCTTAATATACTTCAATTAGAAACAAAAACATACAGCAAAGAAAAAACATGTGCAATAAAATGCCCTGTACTGCTCTTTACATGGGCCAGGATGAGCTGCTTCTTTGGGCACCACGTGAGGGCCCCATTTTCTTTATTTGTGGTACATTGTGTATAAAGTACACGACCCAAAGAAGCTCCTGTCCTCATCATAGAAAGTGATTTCCAGCCTTCAGGAGCTCTGTCTGGTGTTACAGGGAAGGACGTTAGCAAAGGAGTGAATACAGCTCACCTCACTCTGTGTGCTTGTTTCCTGAAGTCAGGGTGAGAGCACGGCTCCGGATGCAATCCCGAAGTAACTTGATATCCACATCAACAAGAAGCGAGCCAGCTCCTACACCAGAAACATACGAGATGCAGCCGGGGAGATATTTAAGAACAATCTTCAGACTTTATTTCTCCATTTAAAACGTCCATTCCTGGAAACATACAGTTGATACAGAGATAGCAGCTGCTAGATCCAAACACATCTAGATCTGAGGCAACGCGTTTCGGGTCACGTGACCCTTCATCATGGCATACTGACAGGTGTAGCTGCTCCACTTAAGTAGGCTGAGAACCGGACATGACAACACAATGTCTCCATCTTAGCCTACTGTTTGTGAAAATATAAAAAAATTATAAGTGTATTAAAAATGTATCAAAACATGAATCAAAATAGATGTGTGAAGTATATATTAATAATAATATTGAATAATATCGATCTTTGCAGACGATACTAAGCTCTGTAAAGTAATCAACACAATAGAGGATAATGTGTTATTACAAAGGGATCTGGATAAGTTGGAGGCCTGGGCAGGGAAATGGCAGATGAGGTTTAACACTGATAAATGCAAGGTTATGCACATGGGGAAGAGAAATCCATTACATGATTACATGTTAAATGGAAAAACACTGGGTAAAAGTGACATGGAGAAGGACTTGGGAATCCTGGTGGACAGTAAACTTAATTGTAGCAGCCAGTGTCAGACAGCAGCTGCCAAAGCAAATAGGATCATGGGGTGCATTAAAAGGGGCATAGATGCACATGATGAGAACATTATTCTCCCATTATACAAGTCACTGGTTAGACCACACATGGAATATTGTGTACAGTTTTGGGCACCAGTGCACAGGAAAGACATTGTAGAGCTTGAACAGGTACAAAGGCGGGCAACAAAAATAATAAAAGGACTGGGTGGACTACAGTACCCAGAAAGATTGACAAGATTGGGGTTATTTAGTTTAGAGAAAAGAAGGCTTCGGGGGGACATAATAAATATGTTTAAATACATCAAAGGTCAATATAGAGATCTCTCCCAAGATTTATTTATACCCAGGGCTGTATCTAGAACAAGGGGGCATCCTCTACGTCTTGAGGAACGAAAGTTTCTACATAAACATCGAAAGGGATTCTTTACTGTAAGAGCAGTGAGACTATGGAATTCTCTGCCAGAGGGACTTGTCATGGTGAATTCAATAACAGAGTTCAAAAATGGTTTAGATGCATTTCTGGAGCGTAATAATATAACAAGTTATAGTGTCTAGGATTCAGGAGAGGGGTCATTGATCCAGGGATTTTTCTGATTGCCAGATTGGAGTTGGGAAGGAATTTTTCGCTAAAATGAGGACAATTGGCTTGTACCTCATTGGGGGTTTTTGCCTTCCTCTGGATCAACACCTTAGCACAAAAGGCTGAACTAGATGGACGACTTGTCTTTTTTTAGCCTTACAAACTATGAAACTATGAATATCCTGCTTGATGTTCATACCGTAAGGGAAGCGAGTCTCCAATTGGAAGATCCACCACGCTTCACTTGCCAGTAACTTCTTATGCATGTCTCCTCCGCGTGGGGAGCGTTCGATACGCTCTATACCCACGACCGACAGAGAGGTCAAATCTCCCTGATGTACTTCGGCAAAATGTCTAGAGACCGCGGACGATCTGAAGCAATCCGGTCTCAGTGCGTCTGATAAGTGGCGCCGTATGTGAGTCTTGAGCGGACCCGTGGTACACCCCACATATTGTATGCGACAGTTTTCACATGCGACTAAATAGATTACCATCTTAGTATTACAATTTAAAAATTTCTTGATGGAAAAAGATTTATCATTAACAAATGAAGTAAAAGTCGATGTTCTTGTCACATAGTTACAAACCGTGCACACATTATGGCCACACTTAAAAAAGCCCTTGGTATCCAACCAAGTAGCCTGATTTTGAGGAGTTGAAATAAACGTGCTGGGTGAAACCAAGGACCCTATAGTGGGAGCTCTACGGGGTACAAACCTGGTGTTATATTTTAGAAGATTTTTGATGAGTGGCAAATTTGGTTTAATAATGTTGATTACTTGATGATATTGTTTACTATAATTAGTCACAAAAGTAATCTGATTATTTTTGCCCTCTAGAATATCTGGCTTTTCTTCTGGAATAATTGATATCTAGGAATTTTGGAAACCTTACTAACAGCTTCTTTTACAGCTCTTACTGAATATATCCTCTTTTGATCAATCCATCACACACTAATTCTTGTTGCAACACAAATTCTTCAGGTGAAGAACAATTTCGTTTTATCCTAATGAGTTCACCTTTTTTGTATATTGTTAGTTACATGTCGGGGGGGGACATGAGTCCGCTCTAAGAATGGAATTCCTCTGCATATGTTTCTTAAAGGGTTTGACCTGAATTTGCTTGCCTACATTCCCAATGACAGTAACATCCAGGTAATTCAACATTGATGTATTATACTCATGGGTAAATCATAGCTGCATGTCATTATCGTTAATATACCTAACAAATCTGGCTATGGAATCCTCCTCCCCCACCCACATAAAGATCAAATCGTCAATATACCGAGAATACCATTTGATACGTCCAAAAAAAGGATGATTGGTATTGAATAAAAATCTTTCCTTCCAGGCTGCCATATAGATATTCGCCAATGATGGCGAAAATCTGGCGCCCATTCTTCACCTGAAGAATTTCTGTCGCAACAAGAATTAGTGTGTGATGGAATGATTAAAAGAGGATATTCAGTAAGAGCTGTAAAAGAAGCTGTTAGTAAGGTTTCCAAAATTCCTAGATATCAATTATTCCAGAAGAAAGCCAGATATTCTAGAGGGCAAAATAATCAGATTACTTTTGTGACTAATTATAGTAAACAATATCATCAAGTAATCAACATTATTAAATCAAATTTGCCACTCATCAAAAATCTTCTAAAATATAACACCAGGTTTGTACCCCGTAGAGCTCCCACTATAGGGTCCTTGGTTTCACCCAGCACGTTTATTTCAACTCCTCAAAATCAGGCTACTTGGTTGGATACCAAGGGCTTTTTTAAGTGTGGCCATAATGTATGCACGGTTTGTAACTATGTGACAAGAACATCGACTTTTACTTCATTTGTTAATGATAAATCTTTTTCCATCAAGAAATTTTTAAATTGTAATACCAAGATGGTAATCTATTTAGTCGCATGTGAAAACTATCACATAATATATGTGGGGTGTACCACGGGTCCGCTCAAGACTCACATACGGCGCCACTTATCAGACGCACTGAGACCGGATTGCTTCAGATCGTCCGCGGTCTCTAGACATTTTGCCGAAGTACATCAGGGAGATTTGACCTCTCTGTCGGTCATGGGTATAGAGCGTATCGAACGCTCCCCACGCGGAGGAGACATGCATAAGAAGTTACTGGCAAGGGAAGCATGGTGGATCTTCCAATTGGAGACTCGCTTCCCTTACGGTATGAACATCAAGCAGGATATTCAATATTATTATTAATATATACTTCACACATCTATTTTGATTCACGTTTCATGTTTTGATACATTTTTAATACACTTATAATGTTTTTATATTTTCACAAACAGTAGGCTAAGATGGAGACATTGTGTTGTCATGTCCGGTTCTCAGCCTACTTAAGTGGAGCAGCTACACCTGTCAGTATGCCATGATGAAGGGTCACGTGACCCGAAACGCGTTGCCTCAGATCTAGATGTGTTTGGATCTAGCAGCTGCTATCTCTGTATCAACTGTACGTTTCCAGGAATGGACGTTTTAAATGGAGAAATAAAGTCTGAAGATTGTTCTTAAATATCTCCCCGGCTGCATCTCGTATGTTTCTGGTGTAGGAGCTGGCTCTCTTCTTGTTTATATGGAAGGACGCACTTTCTCCGTATTAGTTATCTGCTTATTTTCCCTCAAACTTCATTTTGCATTATGTTGTTGACATTTTGGGGCTTTAGAACAAATCACCAGTTTTCCATAGAGCTATGAACATACAATGGTTGTCCCAAATCCAATAAATATTGTATGTTAATGGGCACTGTATTCCAGTAAATCTTGTCTCCTCTGCATTAGCCTCTATCAAGCTGCGGCATCACTCCATATTTTGCAGATGCTCCTCATACTCAGCAGTAGTTTCTCGCAGTCCTCGGGTTGGAGGTAGTTGTGAATGATCTATTTATCAAATCTGTTCATTAACATTTTCCTGAAGAAAAGGGCAATTGACTGCACCTTCAAATAATTAGACCCTTCTAAACATTTGTGTTAGATGTAAGTTATTGCTGTTTGAGGACGTCTGTGTTTGTCTGAGGTGCATGGTAACTCCACTATAATTATTCTTTGGTGGGGTTTGTATATTTGAATTAGGTTTGATGAATTCTGGTTGTGGGAAATCCATGTGGTGAAATGTGTTAATAGCAAGGGCTTTAAGTCTTGTGTTACGTTTTATCATCATTTGTGGTTCCTGTATTACAGAAACACAGGCAATAGAGCCGAACAAGTCCATCCACCAATTCCCTCCTTTTCATACAGTGCAAATTAGTATTTTTATCTCTTTCAAATTAGTGTACACATTAGGGCGAGGGGTCCTCTGGTTCCAAAGGCCTGGGATGAGCGGCGATGACCTCTGAATACAATGTTGTTCTTTTTATATAAATCCTGCTATTGTCTGGTAGCAATGTTCCTAATGCTTGATTAGCAGTAAAGTGCCCAATAATCTGACATTTTCTGGTATAAAATCAAAGTCATTATCATATAAGAGTGTTCACGACTGCAACAGGGGAAACTTGAACAACACCTCAAACAAAATATGTACATTATTAGGTAGTTTTCTGTAGAACTGCAGGTTAATTACTGGATTACTGAATTCTAAAAAGCTTCTACCATTTGTACAATTTCTTTCCTAAATGACATCCCACTGGGCAGGGTCATAGCTACAGGGGGTGCAGCGGTAGCAGTAGTTACCAGGCCCTGCAGCCTGAGAGGGCCCAAAAGCCCTTCTGCCACATAAGAAGACACCAGTATTGTAAATGGTGCATGGTAACTGGGGGGCACTATTTCACTTTTTGCACTAGGGCCCAAGAGGTTGAAGTTACGCCTCTGACATTTGGGATCTTCTGATTGAAAGGGGTCTCAGTTCACCCAGAATGCTTGGCTGTTATTACCAGGAAAATCTGCGATGGGCACACTTTCGTATCAGACTATAATTTACGCTCTGCCACAGATTGAACAACTTTTCTGGTCCTAGTGCAACCATTCCAGATTGAATACCCCAGGGGCCCAATGAACCTACATGTGTGGCAAATCCATATTCAAAGTATATGCCATAAATGGCTTATAGATGTTGCTTCCACTTCCAGGACTCCTACATTATGGGCCACATGTATGAAAACTGTCTAGGTCTAAAACTCACTTTGTTCCCCATAGCAACCAATCAGAGCTCATAGCAACCAATCAGAGCCCCCTTACATTTCATATAATGATCTGGAAAAATGAGAGAGGCGCTCTGATTGGTTGTTATGGGCAACAAAGGGAATTTTAGACCTAGACAGTTTTCATACATGTTGCTCTATGAGTCAGTATTGGTTCCATTCTCTCTTGTTAATACTTCAGAGAAAAAGAGCATGTATGCATGGCCACCTCTCCACATCTACTCCTTTCTGGAGGGCCACTTAGGGGTCAGAAGACCTCCATCCTGTTACTATATGATGGTCCTGGAGATGGCCACACAGTGCAACAATAGCACTTACTTGTCCTTGCACCATTTTTCTTCTTTCTGATATGAAACATGCATTTGGAAAGCCACCATACAAGGGCATATTCTGTGATCACTTGAATGGGTGTTGTTTTGGATGACACACACAGGCTACAGGTTGTGCACCTCTCTTCTGTAGGCAATGATGTCTTGCACAGAGAGACAGAATTTCCTTGCTATGATTGTATGCGAGGAATAACTGAGAGGCAGGATCCTCTTGTCGGCAGGAAAAGCAGTACAATAAGAGCTAATATTTCCTTTCCAAGCAGAAATGCTCCTGGGCCCTGATTCAGGATCCCCCACTATCAGGCAGGATTTATACTGATGTGTTCTTATGTGGTCCTCCTCTTTTGTATCAGTGCTTGGGTACAACTACAACCTTAGAACCCCCCGATTGTAAAGCTGATTTTTGTCTGAGAAGTTTTGTGCTCAAAATGCTGGACGTAGAGAGTAAAGAATTTAGCTGCAAAATAAAGTTCATTGACTTAAACTGAGCTCTGCTATATAAATATTAATGGCAGGTCTACTCTTCATATTAAATCAACTACTCTTACAGATTTATGGCGAAACGTCTGCCCATCTATAGCCCATTGTAGTTAGGCTTTGTCTGGGGGAAAGTGGGACACAACTTTAACCCTGTATTTACATACCTTGGCCAAAGCAGAGAGGCTTGTTGGCAGCTCCACTAAAGAATCAGCACCTGAGACAAAAGCTCAGCCATCCCCCCTTTCACATTTAGAACGGTTTTATTTAATTCATGTTTATAGCAATGATATATTCCACAGTGAAGTACAGAGGTTGCCATATGTACACTCCTCAACATTGAAATTGCAACACCAAGACGGAAAAGTCTTGGAATTATGTACAGCACAGGATTAATAGACATGTTAATGATAAGCAAATAGTAAAAAACATGGCATGACGATGGCATGAGGTCAATGGAATACCTTTGGCTGGATGCCTGGCTTGTAGGCCAGTGTCGTGCAAACGCCTTCTGATGGTTTGTGTCAACACTTTTTAAGCAGGGGATGTGACGTGCAATTTCACCAATAGTACATAATGGATCACTACACACTCTTCTTCCAGTCACATGATCCATCCATAGGTTCTCTTTCATCCACCTCTTTCTATCATTCCAGGTTGTCTTGTTTTTTTCAACTACTGGGACTCGCAACATTGTACAGTGCTCACTTATCGGCCTTAGTGCATAGCAATCTGCAATCTGTTGACTCAAGGTCTCTCAGTTCAAGTATTCTGTCCCTCTCAGTTGGCGGAAAGTGTCGATAACTAGCACATCAAAGAACAGGGGGCGTTGCACAATCATCCCAAACCACTTCATCTGATTTTTGAGGGTTTATGTGGCTAAAAAACCTTAGCTTTAAATCTGGCTGTTGCACCCCCCCCCCCCCCCTCACCATATTGTACAGATTAGCGAGGTATTTAAAAATTCAATCATTTGCTAACCTTTGTGACAAATGCCACTTTCTCGGCTTGTCCTTCTTGATGTTATAGCTTCAATTTTTAGTACAATAAGAGAAAACCCATACAAACACGGGGAGAACATGCAAACTCCTTGCAGATGTTGCCCTCAGTCGGATTTGAACCCAGAACCCCAGCGCTGAAAAGAAGCAGTGCTGACCACTAAGACACCATGTTGCCCCATATCCAGACCTTCTGGAATATCTGACTTATTTTCATTACACTGGTTGTTATTGTATCCATTATATCTATATTTCCCCTTTATGTGTTCATGTTTAGTCTTTCTTTTTTATTCGCTATACAAAGTCAGACAATATCAAGAGCTCCTTCTCCAGCATTTAAAGGGGTTGTCTCACTACAAGGATTGCTTTTTATGTTAAAGATCTTGCAAAAACAAATCTCTTTGCAATATATGTCGATTAACAGTATCCTACCTATTCCTAGATATCCCCTCTTGTATGGACTGCATCATCTCCTCAGGTCGCTATAGCTACAGACCTGTTTGATCTCTCCTTATAGGCTGCCAGTGCTGGTTGCTATAGCTACAGACCTGGTGTCCTAACTGCAGCCTAGTAGAAGCCAGTAAACACGCCCCTGAATTCAAAAATGAAACTGAGAAAACAGGAGTGAGGTAAGAGGAATCGATGTAGTGAGACAACCCCTTTAAGTGTTTCTCCAAATGTATTTACCTCCTTAACGGTCTCTGAAAGTTTCATATCAGATCCCTGTCTCCTTCTCCCTGTTGAGACATACATATTAACATCTTGTATGGGACTTTGTGAAAAATGTTGGCTGAGGGAGCGATACTAGAAAGCGGGAGAACTTTAATGAGACGGACATCCATAGCGGCTGGCTCGTGAGTGAGATTAATAGGCTTGAGGAAAGAGATGGTTTTGACAGAGGAAGCAATGGCACGTTTAATTTCTGATTTAATCTGTTATTGTAACATAAAAGCCATGCACGATAACAGATCAGTCTACCTGCAGTAAATAATAACCCTCTTAGAGGCTTACGGGCTCCTGTGGTCCTGAATGTCACTAAAATCCTGTGATGCATCTAATAGTCTGACTGTGCACAGCCAGCATACATTACGCCTTATAATGGATGTTATGTGGAAAAGCTCCATTTATCTTTTTTTTCCCCTCTATACTCCTAGAGTTTACCTAAAGGAGTTTTGCTCAAAGCCTAATCCACATAATAGCATTTACACGATGCTTCATACAATGGAGGAGATAATAAATCTGAAAGGATTTGCCTTTACCCATTAACCAATAATACCCATATATGAGATGAGATTTAGGGATTTAGCAGTCCTCTAATCACCCAAGGTAACATTTCCTCCTTACTCAGTGACAGGCTTTCTATAAACTCCTGATACATACATAATGCTCTAAAACGGAATATATCTGTAGAATATGTACAATTGGTGAAAGGGCTTGTCTGTCCATCAGGACATATGGATGTCAGAGGGCTGGTGTCCCACTCAGGCTGTCCAAGTATTACATGACCCCACTCAGCTAAAGGCCACCATACAAAATTACATTTTACCTCCAGGGCAATAGCTTGGATGGCTTTCGTTTTATTTGGCAAAAATCAGCACACACAGTCACCAGCTGATAACCAGGCTGATCCCATGTGACAACTCTTTGTGACATGGTAAGAATGATTTTTTTTTTTATATACTAGTTGTACCCTTGAGTTTAGAAAGATGCTTTAGGATACACTCTTCATCCTTTCTTTCATTTTAGACGCCCTGATATGGAGTTTTGCAACCAGCAGGTTTTTTTCTTTTTCTTTTCAGTACTTGTTCTACCCAGTGACAAATGCTGTGAGGTCTCTCTTGACTATTGCCATTATGAGTAGCTGTTGTGTACAAGTGCATATTATTCAGAAACACAGGTGGTCCAGTAGTGCCTAGAGTGGAACTCAGGGGATGGTAAGCAAATAAAAATTATATATCCGGCCTCCCATTTGAATCCAGCTAGTCTTCATTAACATTTATCAATATGTGCTGCTGATAATTGTGTTTAACACTAGTGTTGAGCGATTTTTATCGACAAAGTTGAAATCGGCACAGTTTTTATGGTGATCGAAATTTTCAGATCATGCGATAATTAAGGTTAAAATCTGTGCATCATCTATTAAGATCGCGCCATTTTCGGCGCTTCCTGTCATTTTGGCGGCCAGCAAATCAGATTACAGAATAGAGCAGGGTGAGATGTGTGTGCGACGTCATGACTGGGATGTGTATGGTTGCGATTGGCTGGAAAAATCACATGACCTCGTTTTACATAGAACAGCCCTTCCTGTTCAGCCTTAGTGTCTCTCAGCGTCTCATAGGAATAGGACGTGCGCTCTGCCTGTGGCCAAACAGCTCAGCGAAATTAATCTATTTCTGCACAGAGAAACCTCTACTATTAGCTGTGATCCTTCCAATTTAGTTAGATTAGAGATTTGAAGATTTTATGTAGTTAGCTAGAGAATACCATGTATTATACGAAAACATAACAGATACGTGTTTTTTGACTTTTGCGCACCCAGCTTTGTTCATTGACGCAGCATCCACGTAAATCTTAAAACAGCAATTCTATAGTCACCACAGGTGAATTGAAAGGTGCAAAAAATACCGTGTATTATACAAAAACATAACAGATACGTGTTTTTTGCACTTTTGCCCAGTCCAGATTTGTTGATAGACACCTTGCAGTTAAATTTGAATCCAGCAATTTTGTTTTGATTAGAGGGATTTGAGAATAGCTGTGATTTGCCGTCTTTTAATAAGGACTTTCCAAAACTATTCCATACATTCTCAAATTTTTATATTTCTGAACATGGAGCGAAATGCAGGTGTAAGCGAACAAAAAGGGGGGTAGCACATGGAGGTAGAGGTACGAGAGAAGGTGCTCCTTCCAGTGCTGGCGACAACACGCATGCCGCGGATCGGGCAGTTGCAGGACCGTCAGGCCTGTCATCGCTGGGTCAGGGTCCTGTGAATCTAAGTAACGAACATCGTCGCCAATCTGTCCTTCAGTGGTTAATGCAACCTGCATCTAGCAGTCTTACCTCCTCGTCCTCCCAGTCACGGCCACAAATGTCGTCATCAGCATCATCAGCATCCGTCCAACATGAAGCAGCCCAAATGTCAACTCGTGTACCCACCACTTGTGGATAATCCATTGTCTGAAGACCTCTTTTTTTACAAAATGCGGTTGGGTCAGAAGGCATGTTTAAAAAAATCAGAGGATATTTAGTCCCGCTCTGACGCCAGTTATGATGCCATCCCAGAGGAGGTGAAGGAAGCCGGTCAATCGGCCAAAAATCCGGGCGGTCGGCAACGCCTTGCAGTGCCCCTTGCTTGTAAACCCGCAGCTTCTGGATGCAGAAAGTCAGGACGACCAAGTCACCTGTGTTGATGATGGGTGATGATGACGGGCATTGCGGATCCAATCCTGGTCTTTTCCGCAGAATTTGCTTGCGAGCGCTTCATCAGTGGACGAGGAGGAAGACGATGGGGTAGTGTCAGTACGGGTCCCGCCAAAAAAGGGAGAGGGCGGTCGCAGAAGTCGTGATATGATTCCGCCAGCCACGGTAGCGCAAACCCGCTTCTCGCTTATCGCCGTCAAAAAGGTCCAGGACCTCTCAAGCCTGGGCCTTTTTTTGAGCAAGCCTCTGATTCACCCAGCGATGTCATATGCCGCCTTTGCTGTAAACGCATTAGTAGAGGCGAAGAACCTTAAGTGGTTAAACACTCCAACCAACTTGTCTAGTCACATGCAGCGTATGCATGAGTTGAATTGGAGGGAACAATTGGCCAAAAAAGGCCAGAACCGACAGCCGGGCCTCCAACTCTGTCACCCACACTCTGTCTCCGCCTCACTCCCCCTCTCGCCGCACTCCCAAGCGTTCCTCAGCTGCCCTAGTCTTCAGACTTCATGATCAGGGTCAGGCCTCCGCTTCTGCCTCCACCGTCAGCCCCGAGTTCCACCAGCACCACCAGAGACCCTTCCTACCCACTTCTCCTTCCGCCAGGTTTGACGACCTGCCGCGTTTACTGCGGCCAGTTAAGCAGCCAGCCCATTCTGTCTTCCAGGTGGGGAGCAGAAGAAACACTTTAACACCAAAACCATCCCAAAGCCAAAAGCCTGAATGTCGGCATTGTCAGGCACTCTTTTGGCTTGGTAATGTGTGACTTTCAGTTCTGGTGGACACAGATGGTTCTGCAACGTCATGGCCTCGCCTGCCCCAATACAAGATTGCCGAGCGGCGCCAGTTTTTGCAGATAAAGGCCGTCCCTGCCCTGGCCAGCACGTGTCATCTAAAATATTTCAAGCGCTGTTGTCTGCTCTGTGTCCGGAAAAGTCCATCTCAACCACCGGACACAGGACTTGTTAAGCACGGCCAAGGCCGCTATATCTCTGTGATCAGCTCATGGGTGGAGCTGGGTGGATGTCTCTTGGGGGGTGAAGTGGCTCTCAGGCTCGGCGCCCACGCTCTTCAAAAACGAATGGGATGGTGCAGGGCTATTCTCCCTCCCAAGGGGTCCTCTGGTGGCTTTCTCGCTGCCCAGAGACAACCTGGGCCGTGTTGAAAGTAATCTGACCTTGGAGACCGTCCAATCACAGGTCAGGAGCTGTGGACGGCTCTCCGACAACCGCGGAACGAGCGCTGGCTGGGTGACTAGAACTCTTGTGCCAGGCAAAGGTTGGTGTGCTGTTTACGGGCGAATAATTCTGGCTGGGCCGCCCTAAGATCGGTAGGGGGAGCACATCCCTTTGCCAGGCACATGTCATGAACCTTGTCGGTCCAGAAATTTCTAAAGAGCTACCTGGGTTTTCGGACTGAATGATGAAGAAGGTCAAGGTATGAGTTCGCACTTCAGCGTTCGCTCCCTGTGCTTCGTCCCCGCACTGGCTGCGTGTGCAGCGTCAGCTTGGCCTCCCCGTCAACAGTCTCTTTGTTGAAGTGGCAACACGCTGCGAATTCATCCCTCCTCACATTGCTCACAGCGATTGTGGGAGAGCAGTGGGAGCAGCGCAATGCCATTACGACAGTTACGATATAGTGACACATGGCTGACATGCAGCGGTGCGGACCTAGGGGTGTTGAGCCACGAGAGTGGAGGAGGTGAAAGAAGCTCTGCTCATCCTTGCCAGTTTTGAAGAAGAAGCGTTCCTCTTAATGGTCAGTGCGGACGACTGCCATTGTCTGCATGAGCATTGTGGTGATCTTAGTTCTGGATACGATCGTTGGACACTCTGAAAACATCAGGTCTCCGCCGCGACGGAGAGGAGACTGGACACAGATGCAGGACACGGAGCCATTTTCTCTCCGTAAATCCACAAGGCCCGACAGTTTCTCAATTTTATCGGTCTTAATTAGGCAGTGGTTCAGCGGTCCAGAGTAGGTGCTCAAGGCGGCACCTCAGCATTCTAGGGTATGCATCATCTGAGGCAAGTCAGGCTGTGTCTGAAGCTGTGTGGTGGAAGCGGAGGAGGGGAGGAGGAGGAGGCTATTCCTAGACACGACGTCCTGCCTTGGAAGAGGTTGGCGGTGGAATTTGAGCAGATGAGGAAGAGGAGTTTGCTGTGCCCTCAACCCAGAGGCTTGGGAACTCAAGGACCTCCATCTCTCACTGTGTGCTTGGATGCTACATTTCCTCCTACATGATCATTGCCTTGAAGGCCATCAAAATGAACAACAGTTACTGGGTGGCCCCTCCTGGATCCCGGTACAAAACAAAACTCGCCACTTTCCTTCCACCACTATTTAGATGAGTAAAATGCAGGAAATGGAGACCTTGCTGATTGATAACTGGAGAAATCTGTTGAGTATGCTTCAGTTCTTCAAATGTACGGTATGTGGAACAACAGCCGCGACGTTGACAGCGTAGAGTGCAAAGTTGCCGTTGCTGGCAGCAGTGGCAGCTGCAGGCATGGTGGCAGAAGCTAATGGGTGACCTATTGCAATCTTATTTACTCACACTCGACCAACGATGCAATGAGGACACAATACAACACCCAGAACCAGCTTAAGATCATGGTGCACGACTATATGAGTGCTCAACACGATGTTTTTGTATGTGTTTCCGGGACCCAAATAGACTTCGGGGTTTCCAAATGCGATGAATGGCCCGAGCTGGCTCGCCACGCCTAGAGGTGTGAGTCCCGCCAGTAGCCAGCGTCTTAATCTGAGCGGAACTTCAGCACTGCGGAGGAAGTTTACAGACAAACGCATCCGGCTTTCAAGATATTGTGGATCGTTTGACTTTCATCAGGATGAATCAGGATGGATCTCTGTTGATGTTGTGGCCCAATTGCGAGGTCACCGTTTAGTTGTGGTCTACTTCACATTCCTCTCCAAACAAGAAATGGTCCTCTTGAAAAACTTATTTTTAAAAATGATCTATTTCTTATGGCATTTTTTTATTCTACAGTTACCCAAAACAGTTCAATATTGCTGGTTTTGCTGTGTGGAGACTAAAAGACCCAAGGTTTCATGACAAAAACCATATTCCATTTACTCACTTCCTCTTTAGAATTTTACACATTGTCAATGGTTTTGGGGGTCATGTTACCTCACAATTTTTAACAGTGGCTGAGAAGTCATATTTATAATTTTTTGGGGTCAAGTTGCTGTGAGATACAGCAATAATATGGTCATTTGGAACATGAAATGTGGCTCTTCTAAAGTGGCCATTTATCCTTCACAATTTTTAACAGGCGAAGAAGTCATTTTTATAATTTTTTATTACTGCTTTGAAATGCACAGAAATAATTAAAGGTCTATTCTAAAAAAGGTTGTTTCAATGACATTTTGTTTCTTCACAATTGTCAAAAGGGCTCATGTATCATGTTTGAATATTTTGGGGGCATTTTGTGTGCACTCATGCAGCTATTACTACAGGTCTTATTCTAAAAAATTGTTGTTTTCTAACAGTCATTTGTTCTTCACAAATCTGTCCAAAGTGGGCTCTAGGGTCTGCTTTGAATTTTGTTGGTATAGGCTCGCTATTTTTGCTCATGTGAAATGCAGCTATACTATCAAGTGTTTTATTCTCTTAAAATAGATATTTGGTTTTCTAGACAGACAGTTTGTTCTTCCACATTAGGGTCAAGTGTGGGCTTCAAGGGTGATGGTGCCTGTCATGAAAACAGGTATTATGGTTAGGACACTGTTAATATGGACACAGATTGCAAAAGGACGTAGTCTTTTGCAAAGTTTCTTTTACATCATTAGCTATTCGCAATCCTTTTTTGAAAGAGACAAATAACCCATTTAATACAATTAAAAATATGAGAATCACAAATGACCATGGGGGGCATTACCATCTGGATTTTTAAAGAAAATGTCGTATTCTTAGAATTAGAAGTATCTAGAAAAATAATACTTTGCATGTACGAAAATAGCTGTTGTAAAAAGAAAGATTCTCCTTACTTGTTAAAGAATTGTAGCTTGGGAATGTGTAACTGGAAAAACTTTTGACCGATGTAGGTGATTCAGGAGGCACATGGAGTATGGAGCACGAGACAGAGATTGATAAATGTTATCAGAGACTCCTTTATCGCTTTCTCGCATTATTGAGTGTAAAATATTGAGATAAAATAAATGCCAAGATAAAGGGTACTCTCTGGGGTGTTAAGAATGGGAAGCAGGGGTGTAACTAAACCAGTATTTCCAAGTTGAAGCTCATTTGGTTTCCATCCAGAGACTTCAGTACGGTTTGTGGGACAATGCGCTACCTCAGGTATTGACTGTGTACCGTACGGTAGAGATTGGGTTCTCCTCAACTGTCCGCTTCACTCTCTCCACAATTGACTTTCTGCACAGACAAGTTTTCGTATTTTTTGCGCTGCATGTGCATCTAGGGGGGCATCATGGTTATAATCTGCAGTGTGAATTGAGATTGAGCTGGAGGGTTGGTGCAGTTTTTTCTGTGACGTGGCTAGCATTTGGCTTCCTCACGCAGCGCGCTGTGCTCGTCGCATATCGCGTGTGAAGACTCGCCGGGTACGCCATGGTGGGTGTCATTGCCTGTGGCCTGCGCTCCGGACTTGGTATAGTCAATGTCAGTGAAAACTAAAATGGTTGTTGGTAAGAGAATCGTTTTTCCGGCACTTTTTAATAAAAAAATAAATATCGGGGGGTCAATGCAGGTTTGGGGCTATGCTGTGGCCAGGCAGGTTTAGTCAATGTCCAGTGTAAACTAAAATGGTGGTTGAAGACTCCTTTTTCCGGCACTTTTTAATATCTGGGGGGTCATGAGGTTGGGGCTCATGATGTGGCCAGGACAGGTAATTAATCTCAATGTCACAGTGATAACTAAAAATGGTGGTTGAAACGACTCCTTTTTCCAGCTCGCTTTTTTAGTAATCTGGCGGTTTGATGGCAGAGTTTTGGGGTTCATGCTGTGGCCCAGGCACACGGTAATATTCAATGTCCAGTGAAAATACTAAAAAATGGTGGGTGAAAGACTCCTTTTTCCTACGGCACTTTTTTAAATGTGGGGGTCCTCATGCAGGTTTTGGCGGCTAATGCTGTGGCCCAGGACAGGTATAGTCAATGTAGTGAAACTTATAATGGTGGGTGATAAGACTCCTTTATTCGGCACTTTTTAAATGTAGGGTGGTCATGCAGCTTAGGGGCTCTTGCTGTGGCCCAGGACAGGTATAGTCAATGTCCAGTGAAACTAATATGGTGGTTGAAAAAGACTCCGTGTTCCGGCACTTGTTAGAAAATATGGGGGTTGTATGCGGCTGGTGTGTGGGGCTCATTTTGCTGTGGCGCGCGATCGCGGTGACGCTAGGTATAGTCAATGTCAGGAAACTCTAAAATGGTGTTGAAATAGACTACCTTTTTTGTGAGCAGCGCGTGTCTCGATTTTTTTATAAATGTGGGGGTCAATGCAGGTATTGGGGCTCATGCTTGTTGTGGCCCAAGGGGCAGGTATAGTCTCTCTCAAATGTCTCCAAGTGAAGACTAAACTTGGTGGTTGTAAATATAATCCTTTTTCCTGCGGCAGCTTTTTAAATGTGATGGTGGTCATGCAGGTTTGGTGGCTCGCATGCTGTGGCCTCAGAGATCAGGTATAGTCTCTCTCTTATGGTCAGTTCAACTAACAATGGTGGTTGAAGTCTCCTTTTTCCGGAACTTTTTAAATGTGGGGGGTCAGCAGGATTGGGGCTCATGCTGCGTTCCAGGACAGGGATATTCAATGTCCAGTTCAGTTAAAGATGGTTCATTTTATACTGCTTCTGGCACTTTTTAATTTTGTGGCGTGATGCTCAGGTTTAAGGGTCATTGGCTTGTGGTTACAAGTCAGGGATAGTGAATGGTGTGTGTGACTTTTTTTCTGTGGCTTTTTATAGCCTAGTGTGGTGCCTAAGATGTAGGGCAGGTTATCCAATTTGACGGTTGTGAGCTGTTAATTCCTGCGTTCTCCAGCACTGTTTGGGTGTAAGAATGAAGGTGTTGTGTCTCCCAAAGACTTAAATGATCATTGGAGTGACTCGGATATCGTAATCCTTATCGATAGGGCCCGCACTATGACTGCGATCGATGTCGATAGCCAACGTAATCGCTCAACACTATTTAACACAAAAGGAGTTCATAAAGGATATATTGGCTAGGTCTGTAGTGATAATATACGAAACCTCCAAACAAAATTTCTCAAAATCACTAGTTATGGCACTGTCACTCAAAATATATCAATACAGCAAAGAAAAACTGAGGACTAAATACCAAAAATTAAATTATCAAAAACTTTTTATTTCAAAAGAAAAATCAACATACAATACCAAATAATGAAAAACATAAAACTGGACGACAACAACACGGTACAGGTGCCACAACATATGGATACCGTATAAATAGTGGGTTAATCTCCTTCTAATGTGCAAAAGTGCAAGAAGTAATACGGTGAGAGAACAAAAAACAAGCTACACACCTCCCACACGGGAAACAACATAGTTTAGGGCCTTGTGTATTGAAAATATTAACCATTGGTGGATCATATTGGCTTTTAACTTGTATATTCCTCAAACTCTTACCTCTTCTTTCAGTCATTAGAGGTTGGGATGGTAGTTATTTGGCCAATGTTGGTTCTGTCAATAAAATTGGCCAATGCTTCATGAGGACTGACCACATGTCATTCCAACGTTCATTATAAGTTGAAATAAATCTTATCTGTTGTCCTTGATTCAGCTCTTTAATTTTATTTTGTAATAGCTCATTCCTACAGGTCCTTTGAGCACTATTGTAGCCCTTTTTAATGGACCGGTGGCTATATCCTCTCTCCATGAATCATTCTCTCAAATCCCCTGCCTGTGTCTCAGATCTTTCCTCTGATGTTCAGATGCGCCTCATCCTGAGGTATTACCCAACTGGGATGGAAGATATTGTTGTGGTTTATGTGCAGAATGTTGCATGTATAAAACACCCACAACCACCTGCCTTTTCAGATTTCCTTATGTTTCCTTATGGAATACATCTGTCTGTAAAAGCGGGAGCTGTATATCAGTTTCACAATACACAAATCCAAAAATGTCACAGTTCGAGGATGGTAATTAAAAGTTAATTTGATATTCAAATCATTTTGATATGGTTCATTCATAAATGACTCGAGTCCATCGACAGAGCCCTGCCAGATGAACAAGACGTCATCTATATATCTTGATCAACAATGCACATGTTTGGTAGCGTGCACACCGTCACAGTAAAAAATTGCTCTCTTCAACATCACCGAGAAACAGATTCTGTTTTTGAAGGTGCAATCATGGCCACATGGACTGTGCCACGCACTCTGAATTGTAATAAACTTATTCTTGAATACAAAAAGATTCTGTGTTAGAATGAATTCCAATAATTCAGCTATAAGATCTTTTATTTCACCTTCCGGTGCTCATTCCCAGGATAGAAGCACCACCGCAGCAATGCCATCTTGATGTTTAATACATGTTATAAAGGGAGTTTTCCACTCAGCTGTATTTGAATGAGCTTATCTGGCTCGTCATTTATCTTATCGAACGATCATAGTTCTGTCGATGCAAGACAATCTGAGTTGGTGGTTGTCTGTGTCATGTTATGATAGAAAATCTCATTTCGGTCACAGGTTTCTAGATTAATTATATTCATTAAGAATTTACAAACTGAGTCACAAAGGCTTCCAATTCCAGAGTGTATTGGATTGCAATGGAGGTGTACACTTGGGTCTTTTATAGAATTTTAAGGTATATAGATTTTAGGTGTGTGGATTTCTTTGTGCAGGTCACAGGCGAGTTCTTTTGGAACTATGTGTGTGTGGCCTGGACTCGGATCCCCTGTGGTGGTGGTGGGCCCCACTGTGTCGGACCCGGGATAATTCTTTCGATGTGCCAGTCCAACACTGTGTGTTGCAGTGGCATTCAACGCAAGACAGGAGTGGTGTGAGGAAGAGGTGTTGTGCCTGTCTGAAGATGGAGGTTCCCTGCGCAAGGTAGTTGGGTGAGAGGAAGGTAAAAAAGAGGTGCACACAGTAGGCAGAGGAAAGCTTGTGACATTCCAACGTTATTATGGGATGTGACTCGGTGTGTGATGTCAGCAGTGTGAGCCATTCCCTATAAGTCTCCATTTGTAACTATGAGAAAGATGTTGGAACGTTGTTAGATGTTTACTTCCTGTATTATTAATTCAGAAAAGTGTACAAGTGTTCGCATCCTCTAGTGGTCAAGTACTCCAGAAGGACTAAAAGTAGAAGTAAAAAAAATGAAAAAAATTATTAATGGTTCCAAACGGTAATGTCATGTCTATCATTCTGATCTGTTAAAATATGTCATCATGTATCCTGTACAGTGAATACTGTTGAAAAAAAATACCCAATGCTAAAACTGAGGTTTTTGGTCATTTCGCATGCCCAAAAAATAGAAGTAAAGGGCAATCAAAAAGTCACATTTCCCAAAATAGTTCCAATAAAACTTCAGCCCCCCCCAAAAACAAGCCCTCATTTAGGTCCATAGATAAAAAAACAAAAAAATGATTAATTTGTTTATGGGCAAGATGAATATGAAGTAACTTATGAAGTTTCCCTCTTTGATATCCTGTAATGAGTGTGTAAAGTCGGTTCTATTCCAGGACCATAGATCCACTGAACTGAATACCCCAGATAGGTTCATTCTCATTCCCGCTCCTTTTGCTGATTCACTGCATCATACGCAGCATGTTGAATTAATTAGTATTCACTTATCCATTAATACTGGATTTCTGCAGGCCAACTGCTGAGCACGATGATATAATTAGTATTTGTTTTACTAATGTTTCTGGTATAATTTCAGATGAATACAAACAAGATGTTTACACTGTATAGAATTTGGCATGTATTTTATAACAATCCTTTATCATACAAATTAATTATTATGTGTATTACAAGAATGACATTACCACAAAGTTCCAGTGAGTCAAATGCTTCTGCAGAGGCTGTTACTACAGGCACATGGGCACCAGTCCAAGTTGTGTGCTCTGATCTTCTCTTAGTAATTTGCCCCACCAGGGCTGTGTTCACACTACTCAGTCATTCTGTTAGATCAGAATGTAAAATCTGGAAGGGTTGCACTGTTGCACTATTCTTTCAACCAAAATGATGCACATCACGGAAGAACCAATTACAAGTTTATGGTGTCCGTCCAGGTCTATTGTATAACATATCTGGCACTGTCATTATAGTTTCCATAAAAAACTATAACGGTGGCGTAAACAGAGCCTAAATAACACAAAAATCTCACAGTGCCAGGATTCAGAGCCCTGAAAACTGCTAAACTTGGCCAAGGGGCAGTGAGCTATCTATTGTCCATTTTTATATGGTCTTTAAAAAATACCCATGCTTTATTAAGCAATTTAGCTATGAGTAAGGACTAGTAGTAGTCCAAAATGCGTCAGTGGTTTTCTCTGCCATGAGCCATGTATGTTTTTGCACCTATTTTAAAGAAGATTGCTTAATAAAGTATGGATATTTTTAAAGAAAATTTTGGATGGGTGCTGGTCTGCACCTTCTTGGAGTTTAATAATGAAGATGGATATGGGGAACATGTGTTCCATGCACCACATGTAGGTGATATTCTAAAACCTTGAAGGGTTCCTAAGGTTGGTCAATGTCCCTTGTGGTGTTCCCCATCTCATAAACCTACAATGGCGAGTTTAGTAACTTTAACATATTCCCTTCTCCTCTATATTATGGATTGTGGTGGATATTGTGACAATGAAGGAGAAAAAGGTGAAAACAATAGGCACATTTACTATAGCTACTATGCCATCATTCTGTTGAAATTGGCTCCGAAATACTGGCAAACATGCTGCATGCCACATTTATTATATTTGTAGACAGCTTTTAGATACTTTTTGCAGCCAAGTAAAGGGAAGTGGCTTTGGAGAAAGGGGATGTTGCTTACTATTCAAAATTGTCTCTCATTTACTATCGCTGTCTTAAACTGAGACAGTCTAAATTTAAGCTGTCTAAAAATGCACCAGATTCATCACAGTGGCCCATGCTGATTGATACATTTGCTACAGCTTTAGACTTAGCTAGCTTTTTAGACCAACTGTTATCGGGCTTACTTTCTGCACCAGAATTTTGCCACATTTTTGACGCAGCCTGTTGTATGGTGGCCATGCCCACTTTCCTGAGCAGCCATGCCCTTGTGTTGGAGAGTGTACAAAAAGTGTCTAGAGCCCATAATAAATGTGTGATGCACTGCAATATGCTGCAGCAAAAATGCACCACTTTTCTGGTGCAACCATAATAGTAAATGAAGGCAATTGTGCACTAAAAAAAGTGTCAAAGTTTTGGTGTTGTCATTGGCACAAACTAAGCCAACTTATAAGTGGTATAATGTTAGACAGACGTGTCTAAACCTGCACCAGATTTATCATATAGTATGAGCCACTGTGATAAATACCGAGCATTTTTAGAAATTAAGATTACATTGACTAAGTATCAGCCAATATTAGTAAATCCCACTGATTTCTGTAAATTCACAAAAAGTATTCCTTATCCCTATATACTTTTACACTAAACCCCAACTTTTTGTATCCATGTTCAGATGCAGCCTCTGAGGGAAACTGTGTATGGGGAGCGGTGTTCACCTCTACAGCTATGTCAGAGTCTACTACTGTAAATTGTTAAACCACGGCACACCAGATTGATGCAATTTAGAAAGGTTTTATTCACATTGAGCAGATACACGTATTAAAGAATCATGTGAACATACTCAACAAGTACTCATATATACAATTGATAATGAGGGTCAGAGAGATCATAGATGTCAATGTGGACGACGTTTCGGCGAATTGCCTTTATCAAGAAACATCAGATAAGGAATGAAGGATCTTAGAGTATATATAGAGAAAATATATCAGGTCCAATGTAGACTAAATGTGGGAGAGAGCCTCCACAAAAGCTAATACATCCACAGAAATGGAATGCTGGCTGTGGCAGTGGGAGCGTGTGGACGAGACGTCCGGAGTGTCAGAGGAATTGCCGGCAATTCCTCTGACACTCCGGACGTCTTGTCCACACGCTCCCACTGCCACAGCCAGCATTCCATTTCTGTGGATGTATTAGCTTTTGTGGAGGCTCTCTCCCACATTTAGTCTACATTGGACTTGATATATTTTCTCTATATACTCTAAGATCCTTCATTCTTTGTCTGATGTTTCTTGATAAAGGCAATTCGCCGAAACGTCGTCCACATTGACATCTATGTTCTCTCTGACCCTCATTATCAATTGTATATATGATTACTTGTTGAGTATGTTCACATGATTCTTTAATACGTGTATCTGCTCAATGTGAAAAAACCTTCTAAATTGCATCAATCTGGTGTGCCGTGGTTTAACAATTTACTATAGACACATTTTCCACGTATAGCACCCACTTCTCCTGATTTACCCCAGGTGTGCATAACCTTTTTTTGTATTAGAGTCTACTACTGGGTATAGCTATACATAGGTGGGGATTTGGAAGGATTTCATAAGTTACAGGGGTAACCTGCAATGCTCAGCTTGTTACAAAGACTTCTGACTCCATAGAGCAGGCAGTATCTCAGTAATACAAATCTTACCATTGATCTAAACATACTAATTAGGACATCCTAACACTTGGATATTTTTGTAGTCTCTGTCCTCTTCCAGAACTCTTTCATTTCCTTTTTGGTCTTTGCTGTCTGAGAATCCTTTACTCACTGTCTGACCAAATATACTTGGTGAAGGTTATTTAGCCAGAACAAAAAAGACTTTTTATTATTTACAGGTAGGAGGCAGTAGTTTAAGGGGTTGTATGGTTTAGAATACAAATTTTCATACACACCGTTATAAAATGTTAAGTTTATAGAGAAGGGCCCTTTGTTCAGGATCCTCATCTCTTGGCCATAACAAAGAGCATCTCTCTCTGTGGAGGTCCTGTCCTGTATTAGTCACACAACCTCTTGATGTGAACGGGCAGAGTAATGCTTCATTTCTCTTGTGGTGGCTGTAACGGATGCGGCGACAACAGCATACGTTGAAGCGCCGACCGCTGACATCTGGGTGTGGATCCACTGTGGTCACCGCCTACGAGATGGTATATGGAGAACCAAGCCAGGCCGCGGAGTCTAAGGGGCCCCTGGTCTTCACCGAAGCCCGCCTCAAAGCGGAACGGACTTAGCTGCGGGACGCTACCCCTGACGTGGCTACCTGCGGTGACAGCCGAGGTGCAGGACAGGAACACAGGCGGTGGTAGACAGGAACATAGGTAGCTGGATACAACGTACACAACATCAGGACACGGCAGGAACACAGCAGGATACAGCAGGTACAGGACAGGGATCACGGCAGGATACAGCAGGAACAGGACAGCAGATACAGGACGGGGATCACGGCAAGATACAGCAGGAACAGGACAGCAGATACAGGAAGGGGATCACGGCTAGATACAGCAGACACAGGACAGCAGAAGATGACAAACATATGGTCAGGAGCTCAGATGACTACAGGAACTGGACCAGCATCTCAGAGGTTAAGTCCAGAGACACTGGCAGGAGCTCAGAGATGGACTCAGCATGAGACGGCAACAAACAGCAATGCAATGGACTGACCCGGAGCAAAGGCAGGAACTTCCTCTTATAGTCAGTGGTCACAGGCCAAGAGGAAGATGACAGAGACAAGTAACCTATAAAGGGCAGGAAGCTGCCGCGTGCACGCCCTAGGAGGCACAGTGCACGTACAGGACCCCAGGAGGCAGGAGCAACAGGACAGGACAGGCAAGTACCAGGAAGGCACGACACGCTGGCGGTCCATGGCAGGGGACCGCGGCGTGAACCGTGACAGTGGCGCTACAGGTAACTTTTACTGCCATGTTTCCCCATAAATTACAGCTTATTGCTAAGGGTTCTAATTGGAGGACACTTTGTAACCAACTTACTATCAAAGAAGTAAGGGCCGTCTACAGCAGAGAACCACTATATATTTTATATAAGCTTCTAGGGGTTGACTACTTTTACAAACAGCATTTGCAGTCTTGTATTATTAGAAAATGCTGACAAAAAATGAAACGTTAACGAATCTTAAAACTTACTTCATTTTAGTTTGGATTAACATTGTTGTCTAGAACAATCTGTGCCATCTGTTCACTTTTTAGGAGGTTGAATACTTCTACAAGGCAGTGTGTTTGTGCGGACGAGGAAACAGAAATCCCTAAAACTCTTAGGTTTCAAAAGCAATATCTCATGATTTTTCTATAAAATCTGTAGCAATATGGTCTCCTTGGGATTCTTCATTACATCATATTTTTGTCATGACTTTTATAGAAACCAACATGTAAATGTAGCACTAATTAGTGTCATGAGCCACATGGCAGAAAAAGGTTTGTGTAGGTCCGTGAACAAATGTGCTGTCACAGATGAAGGTGTCTGAGGTGACCTTTTCCCAACAGTAACATATGTAGGTAGCTGTGATCACAGCACAGGGCTCTGGTGTTCCTGTTAACACAATGCGACCTGCTGATATTTCAAAGTGAATTGTGGCCCAGAGGCAAAATCCCAATGGTCAGCTGCAGGGATCCAAGGCTGCGGCAACAAACGCACTGCTCCAGAAAACGACTCGTCTCCTCGTAAAGTGAGAAATCATAAATGACATAAAGAGGAAGGGAAAGAAATGATAAAATAGACCTCCCAAGCCGTGACACCTGCCAGAGATCAAGACACATGTCCAGAGCACCCACACTGCTATATGGATGTCCTTTTAGCCTGTTTAGGGCAAACTGAACACTGCATCATGCAGTGTGTTGTGGCTCTAAAGATGAATGACTAAAAGCTTCAACAAGTTTCCCCATAGATAGGAGGGCTGAATAAATCAAAATGAGTAAAAAAATAAACTTACAGGGAACCTTTCCCGTTGAACGTGCTATCTGATCTGCAGGCAGCATGTTATAGAGCAGGAGGACCTGAGCAGATTTGTAGGGAAAGATTCAGTAGGACTTGAATTTTATTTATTCAAATTCCTTCTCATTCAGGGTTAATAAGCCTAGTAGGTGGGTGGGTGGTAAATATAACCCTATAACTCCCACCCTAACCCTACCCCAACCTTAAAGGGGTTTTGCCAGGACGTGCCTTATCTGCTAAGAAGCAAATGTAAACAAGCCACGGAGCTGAGAGAGAGAGACACAGACAGCCAGAGCACAGAGCCATGCATAAGGGATCATGTGAAATGCTCACTCAAATAATCAAACTACAACTAGTGGATTCTGTATACAAAACACAACACCTTTTCTCCACAGCAGCTTGAAAGCCTCTTCATGTTCTCTGTCATCAGATAAAGCAGAAATCTACTCAGATAATCACACTACAACTAGTGGATTCTGTATTAAAAAAACAACATATTTCTACCCGGTGCCTTGAAAGTTTCTGCAGCTCAGTCTCATCAGATAAGAAGATTTCTCTGCGCAAGCCCGGACAGCAGCTCTTGACATGTCGTATATACAAGAAGCTTTGAATTAACTAAGGGCAGGTAAGGCAGCCTGTAGCTCTCTCAGGCTTCACTTTTTTTTAATAACATATATTTAGAAAAGTGATTAAATACCCATTTTGGAGGATCCCACGTCAACATTACATCGTGGCAAAACCCCTTTAATCTAACCATAACGCTACCCCAATTTAACCTCATCCCTAATCCTAATCCTGATGGAAGTGTCCCTGTAATTCAGAGCTGAACTAATAGAAGCCATTGTACCCCTTGAATAGTAACAGTTAACAAGCCAGAGGCCCCCTCCCAGCCCTCAGAGCTTATTCTGTGAAAGTGAGTACAGAGATTCAGCTTGTGCTGGAGCAGACATGTCTTAAAAAACCCTTCACATTTTGAGGAGCGTTGTTTCCTATTGGGATTTTACTCGAGTAAAACTCTTCCAAGAAATGACAAGGCACTTAAATCCTCTCCAAATACTTTCAGAAAAAGTGGGTAAAATCCGTGTTATGTAAACAATGGCAGGGATTTTACATTGGAATCAATGGGAGGCTTACTACAATTGTTTTTGACACTTATTTAGGGGCATTTTTGGGTGTGAAATGTGACCCAAAATAAGTGTCAAAAAAGTTGTGTGAACATACCTTTAAAGTAGTCTACATTATACCAAAAATATTGTTCACCCTCTTCTGTATATATCGAAATACATACATTGCTACACATACTTTGTGACTTTTTCAACATACAGTAGTATCTTTTTGGACCTGAAAAATTTTCTTGGTTTGGAATAAGAATTGAGGTGGCCTGGACCTGCATTGCAGTGGACGTGTAGCAGAGGAGCTCGGCACAACTTTCAGCCAGTTATCCCAAGTGAGGACGAAGGATTTAGCGGCTTGTTGCTTCTGGAGGTGAGCTATGATTTGGCTGCACACAGACACTCCATGTGGCTTCTATTATCAAGCACTATCAGCCCTCTCATAAGTGCCGAACCTCTATAGCCACCGTCTCCCCCGCATCTTTACACCTGATCCTCTCATCTCCTGCTACAGCTTACTCGGGGAATAGTCTGCACAGCAGACTGCTCGTTCTGAGTATGCGACGGTGTGTAAGAGGTGATGTGGGATTCTGGTATACCTCACTCACTTGCCCTACGGCAGACCCACCGTTTTCAACCGTATGCAGTTACGGTGATCTAGCTTTGCTAAAACATAGTCACATTGCGACCGACTGCAGCTCATACTTCCCACTATTACAACTTCATCCAGGCTGCCTTTGGAGAATGTGAGTCGTATTGTGGATGATAACAGTAAAATGGTAAAATGTTGTCAGATTCTGTTACAGATTCCAGCAGTATTCTACCATCGTTTTACCACGGTTTTTGGTGCGGATTTTGCAGTCGGTTTTTGGCTTTCAGACGACCATAGTGCATTGAACTGTACTAGAATCCAAAGGATTATAGAAATGTTCTAAGTTCTTTTTTTAGGCCAACGGTTTGAAATCCTACAACAGAAAATTCGGTCTATGGACACTGGTTTACAGTTACATTTTTGCGGATTCTAAATACTGAATCCACTTTAAAATTCGACCAAAAACCAATGCATTGTAGATGAGGCCTTATAGCAGCAAACAAGGTAGGGAAGACGGTGCACAAAACGATGCCTCTTCTGCTTCTGTAATAATCACAGGATACATCACAATATTTCCATCAATGCTTCTTGTCCGATTGACTCAAAAGTCTCATGTGATAGTTTTCGACTTATTTGCGTATTTGAACTATTTTTCTAATATGATGCAGCATCTTCCATGGACAGTTTCCAGCTCGGCTTGTACGGTGCATACATGTATTTGATTTATTTATACCGGAAATCAAAGACCTGTCTACTGAAAAATAGATCTGTATAAACATTCTAGATTGTCAATTTAGAAGCAACTTATTCATACATCAAAATATAAGAATATTGTACAAAAAGTCCCAAATGACTCCATGGATATGTGCTGACCTTCAATGTGATTTGTATCCAACAACCTGGCTCTTGAATTCAGACAGAATTTGATACTGCCCACCCATCTTAGAATACAAGTACGTATAAATCATCTTAGGACTATGTAATGATAGATGTGCTCAATTTATAGTAAGGTTGCTTGAATGTATGGTAATTACTGTGAGCTGAGATCTCAGCATTTACATAATTGTGCAGAGTTAAACTCCTCTGGTGCACAGGGAGGCCTGTCCTTGCTTGTAACAAACAGTATTTCACAAAAGTGAGTACACTTGAAAAAGTAGGGATATAGGACACTTAAACAAATATTTTACATATATATATATTTATATATATATATATATAATTATATATATATATATATATATATATATATATATATATACACACACACAGTATCTCACAAAAGCAAGTACACCCCTCAAATTTTTCTAAAAACTGTTTTATATCTTTTCATGGGTCAACACTGAAGATTGGACACTTTAATATAAATTTAATGTAGTCAGTTCACAGCTTGTATACGAGTGTAAATTTGTTGTGTCAAAATAACTTAACACACAGCCATCGATGTCTCAACAACTGACAACAAAAGTAAGTACACCCCTAAATGAAAATGGACAAATTTTGTCTGGTGTTAATATTTTGTGTGGCCACCATTATTCCCTAGCACTGCCTTAACTCTCTTGGACATGGAGTTCACTAGAGCTTCACAGGTTGCAGGCACTGGAATCCTCTTCCTCTCCTCCATGCTGACATCACAGAGCTGGTTGATGTTAGAGATCTTGCGCTCCTCCACCTTCCATTTGAAGATGCCCCACAGATGCTCAGTAGAGTTAGGTCTGGAGACATGCTTGGCCAGTCCAGCACCTTTACCCTCATTATCTTTAGCAAGGCAGTGGTCGTCTTGGAGGTGTTTTTGGGGTCGTTATCATGTTGGAGTATTGTCCTGTGGCCCAGTTTCTGAAGGGAGGAGATAATGCACTGCTTCAGTATGTCACAGTACATGTTGGCATTCATGGCTTCCTCAATGAACTGTAGCTCCCCACAGCTGACAGAACTCATGTAGCCCCAATGACACTCCCACCACCATGCTTGATGGTAGGCAAGACACAACTGTCTTTGTACCCCTAAAGGGCTTTCTTGTGCACTCAACGTCTTTGGTCGACCACGGTGAGGTCTGTGGAACCTGTCTTGTAAAACCACTATACGGTCTTGGGCACTGTGCTGCAGCTCCGTTTCAGGATGTTGACAATCGTCTTAGAGCCTAGGCCATCTTTATTTAGAGCGACAATCTGTTTTTCAAATTCTCAGAGAGTTCTTTGCCATTAGGTATCATGTTGATCTTCCAGTGACCAGTATGAGCGTAAGAGCAAGAACATCAAATTTAACACAACTGTTCCCAATTCACATTAGCGTCCTTGAATTACACATGACACCGTAGAGGGAAAATGGCAAATCAAGCACCATTTGTCTATTTTCCCTTAAGGGCATGTCCCCACGGCAGAGGACAAATACCGGTCAGTTTATCCAACCGGTATGTGTACTGTTTTAGTGCCGTCACCACGGCCGCGGGGGGTGGGGGCGGCTTTTCTCCACGATGAGCGGAGAAAAGCCCTCCCCCTTCACATTGACATGCACATATTCTGTCAAAAACCGGATGGAAGAATGTGCATGTTCAATGTTTCCGGGCGGCCAGCGGGACGCTGCCCTTTTTTTCCCATGGGGAACCCCCGTTGTGGCCGGTTTTTCAGAGGGTCTGCAAAACCTAAAAACCGTTTTAAAAAAAACCATCTGCAAACCCTGCTGTGGGGGACAGGCCCTAAGGGTTTTCTCATTTTGTTGTCACTTTAGACATTAAAGGCTTTGTAGGGAAAGTTATTTTGAAGGACACCAAATTGAAAATTTATTTTTCAAGCGGCACTGTCAAATCTACTTTGTATAAAGTGTCATATCTTCAGTGTTTTTCCCCTGAAAAAATAAAATTACAATATTAAAAAAAATTTTGGGTGGTACATATCCCCCCCGAAAAGAAGGGCGATATAAAAAAATATTTAAAATATTTATATATATATATTTCCTTTTTTTTTTCCAGCCCATACGCCTTGATAGTGTCCTTTTTTTTAAACTTTCCCTTATCGTCTTTGTAAACCCAAAAACAGGCAAAAACTTGAAAGGGAGCAAAAATGTCATTTATTTGTTTAGACCTGCCCACAGTCTGAAACGGAAGGGGAGTTTAAAAAGGGGGGAAGATTTAAAGATAGTTTGATGGGAAAACCCCCTTTTTTGAGATATAAAGGGGTTTTTGGAATTCCGGGGGTTTTTTTTAAGGGTTTTACAGTAAGGGAAAAAAACCCTCAGTCCCAGGACTTAAAGTAAAAAGGGGAATATAAAATTTGTTTAATTTTATTTTTAAATTATATGTTTGATACGGGTTTCCCTATTAAAAGGTATTGTGGCAATGCAATGCAGAAAAGGAAATTTGTCACACTTTGCATGCTACATTTGGAATACATCTGAATTTGGAATGACCCCCGTAAAATAAACTTTTTAAGTATTTTAAAGATTTTGTACAAATTTTTTTTTTTCATATTTATCTGATCATAGTTTTTTTTGGTATAAAAGTTTAAAAATTTTTTTGGTTCCTTTTAAACCCCAGGTTTAGAAATAAAATTATTACATTCGGGAATGTCTTCAGCTGCACTAGGGGAGAAAAAAGGGCCTCCCCATAAATGATTTTTCTTTTCACATTTTTTTTTTAAGTTTTAAAGGGGCCCCAAATTTTTTTTTTTGTGTTTTGGGAAAAGATGTACTTTATAAGGTGTTATTCGCCATATTATAGAAAATAAGGGAAAAAAGGACAAAAAATTCTAAGGGGGTTTTAAAAATATAAAAAAAAATTTACCTGCGCTATGTTTGCGTTTTTTTTTTATTTTTTGGGCCCTCGCCGGGTAAAAATTTTAATTTATCTGTATTCTGGCGCCCGATACTTTTCCCAATCCCCAAATTTTATGTGGGGTTTTCCTTTTTCCCATAGTCCCGTAAAACAAAATCCAAATATTTTCTGTTTTTGATATTTGCGTCACAGCCCCACTTTCTGCGACCAATAACTTTTTGCACTTCCACCCATAAAAATGAATGACGGGGGCATTTTTTGGGGGCTGAATTTTACTTTTTATTGGTACCCTTTTGGTTTAGATGCGGCTTTTTTGATCTTTTTAAATTTCCAAATTTTTAAAGACCGAAAAGAGCAAAAAAACCCCCCCAATTTTTTGGGTTTTTTTCCTTTTCGGTGTTCCCACAAAGGGGAAAAAAATGATATTTTTAAAAAAGCCCAAAAATTTTTCGGACACGACGATACCAAATATGTGTCACTTACTATTATTTTTATCTGTAAAATGGCAAAAGGGGGGTGATTTGAACTAGGGGACAAAGATCCTTTTTTACAATTTAAATTTTATAAAAAAATACTGTGTAAAAAAGCCCCCGGGTCTAAGTTAAAGTTTACCCGCAATTTTTTTGAAAATGTAAATTTATTTCTTCAAAAACACTTTCAAATCTGCCCTTTAAAAAACGCCCGATTAAAAGGCGTATTTCGAAGCGTTAATTTTTTAAAAATTTTCCCATCCCCATTACAAAAAAAATCGCCTCAAGAATTGATGTCCTTTTTATTTTTTTTTTTGGCCCCTAATTTTTGTCCAAAAAAAGGCTCCCCAATTTCGCATGGGGAAAAAACTCTTCATGTGCACAAGGCATATTTTACATTATAGTGAATGAAGGAAGATTTGAAGATTGTCTAGGGCTGATTCTGGGCCATTTTTTGGTGCGTAAAATGCGCTAAAAAACATCCCACAAAAAAACCCTGTGGGAAAATGCTCAAAAGGGGTTTAAAACAGAATGGGGCCACTCCATCCCTGCTGTTTTCTGACAGGTTCACTGAAAGAAACGCCAGCACCCACCGCCTGTGTAGACACTTAGCGACACTGTGACCTAAGTCTAAGTCCAGTGTTGTTAAGGGGGTTTAATTTTTGGGGGGTTGAATTTTTTTTTTTTAACTTTTTAAAATTCCCCTACTTTCATTAATCCTTTCCCACTTCATTTTGGGAAAAAAAAAGCGGGAAGAGGATTTCTTGGGTAGTCCTTTCTGGTCCCGGCCCCCCCCCCTTGTCTAAGGAAAATGTAAAAATCGCAAAAAACCCAAAAAAAAGGGGAAGAAAAAACCCCCTCCCCTTTTTCTTTTATGTTTGTTCATGGTCTAAAATAATCTTTTTCTAATTTCCCGTGGAAAACCCAAAAGAGAAATAAATTTTTAGAAATTTGGGCTACGGAGCGATAAGTAGCAGCTAAAGTAAAAATGGATATTTTGTTTTCCCCTAAAAAAAAAAAGTTTTTTTTTTTTTCACAGCTGGACAATATTTTGTATGCAATTTTTTTTAAATTATTAAAAAAAAAAAAAAACATTGCAAAAAAAAAAAAAAAAAGTCTTCCAGGAAAGTTGGTTTTAATAACCCCCCTCCCCCCAAAAAAAAACCCCCCTTTCTGATTGCAGTGTCCTTTTTAAGGAGGTTTTTGCACAAAAAATTATAAAAAAAGGTCAATTTTTAAAATTTATGCCGAGAAGCAGAGCTAGGCATTAGAATATTGGGGGGCTTGAACACTATAAAAAGGATTTTTTGTCTGGGGGGTTTTTAATGGGGGTTTGCCCAAAAAAAGTGCCCCCCCCCGGGCAAACCCCAAAATCGTTTTTAAAAAAAGAAACCCCCCCCCCCTGGGGGCCCCCCTTAGGGTTTTTGGGCCTCCCCCTTGCCTTTAAGGGGGCCCGAAAAATTAAGGGGGAAGGTGGGGCAAAAAAACAAATTTGCCCCCCGGGTTTCCAGAGGGTTTTGTCCTTATTTTGTAAGATGCTTTAGGGTTTTTATGTATTTTAAAGCCAAAACGCAGTTTTTTAGCCAGAAGAGTCAAATTTGAAAGTTATTCAAAAAGACAATTTTTTTCAAACCCCGCCCCTCTTGGGGTAAACCCCCCCCTTTAACCGATAAAACCCATTTCTTTGAATAGGTCGAAACATGGGAATAACGCCAGGTGGGTGGGGGGAAAAAACCCCCTCATGAATAAGATTTTTAGGGGTAAATGCTCTAAAACTACAGCACTTACAGAATAAGGGGCACATGCTGGCAACAGCATGTCTTTCACTAGTTGTGGGTGGGCCCCAGCCCGGGGGGGAAAAAACCAAAGTAAAAAGGTTCCCCTTTTTTTAAAACAATTTAAAAGGGGGTTTTTCGCTAAAAAAAATCATATCGTAATGGGTGGGGGCAGTTAAAAAATAAAGCATTTTTCAATTTGGGTTTTGCATTACCTAAATCTTTGTATAGTAGATATAAGTGTCTGTGTTTTTCCCAAAAAACTGCGGTGGAGTGGGCCATGCCCTTTTTTTATGGGATTGTTTTTGTTCCCCCCTTTTGGGACACGGCCCTCGGATGGGACACACCCGGCTGTGATTGGCTGTCTGACTTTTATTTACCCCCCTTGGCGTGGAAAATTAAAGTGAAATAGTGTTCAGCTTGTTGAAATGGTTCTTCTGTATAATAAAAGCTCCTGGCTTCTTATGCTCTTCCCCTTTAGTGAAGGATTGGAAAATTTTGAGTCTCTAGTGTGAACACCCCTTTCCCCCCCCCCCCTTTAACAAGCCTTTAACACTGTTCCCCTCTACCCTGGATAAAAGAAGGGGGGGGGAAGGGCATTTCTACATTTTTTTCATGGTTCAGGTGTATTATAACTTTAAGCAATGCAGTGTTTTTGGTTAAAAAGGGCTTGTGGAGCCTGGGGGGGAGGTGACAGCTTCATTATGAGAACCATTGAGGGGGGCTGCCACAGCTGCGAATCCCTCCCCTGCTCACACAGAAGGAATGGGCACTAGTTTTTAGTGAGGGAATTTTGTACTGGGAGGAGAGACACACCCCGGATTTGAAGCTTAAAGAGAAACCTCCCTCTGCAAAATTTGTGTGTTAACAAAACCCCTTTTTTTGTGTCTACCACTTTGTCTATTTAGGAAAATTTCCTTCCGTTTTTTTTTTTACCAAAGCATGCTGCGTGTGGGAGAAGGTGGTGAATGTCAAGGAAAAATTTGATGAATGGGGGGGGGGGGGCCCCAAAGCTTTAAATTCGAGTGGCCGCCGTCTTCTAAAAAAACCGGCGTTAGCAGAGGTAAAATAATTTTGATACCCCATGTGGAAAACCCCTATAAAAATGCCCCTTTGAGACTCCTCATAGGTTTATATTAACGTCAGAGAGAGTACCACACAGGGAGGCTTTGATAAAAAGCTCAACAGGAAATTAGGGGGACATGTAGAAAACTGTCTTGGGGAAAATTTTCTTTTTGCCCAAACAACCCAAACAGAGCTCCCCTTTAAAATTTTTTCAAGCACTTTATGAAATGAAAGGGGCGTTTATTGGTTGCTAAGGGCAAAAGAAAAGTTTAGACCCCAAAACGTTTTCATACATGTGGCCCATAGTTAGTAGTTTCCAACAAAAAAATCCAAGCGCAATAGGACCAAAAACCAATAAAAACTGGGATTCATAAACCCAATAAAATGGGGGAGCTTGAAATTTCTCCAGGGGAGATAGATGATGGAGGAAGAAAATTCAAATCTGAGGGTAAAACATTGTTGTGTAGATGGGCTCAAAACTAGGCAAATCCATGTGCTACAAAGTAATAATTGCTGCTTTTTAAGGGTGCTTCATACAGTGTGGTTTGGGTGTGTATCTTACTTTTAGTACTACACATGAATTAATTGTGTCTTTCTGTTTCCTGAAATGAAGGCAATGGTACTACATTTGATAGAAGGCTGCTGGTAATAAAGGAAGTTTAATTGTTGTGCAGTACTGTAAGGCACAGTTCACACGGCTTATTGCTGACGTAATTGCGGGACGGATTTCGCCCCGCAAATACGCCGGCTGCCGTGCAGTGCTGGCGGTGGGCCGGCACTCGCCGGCCCCATAGACAGTCATTATTAAGGCGCGTACACGCCGTAAATAATTGACATGTCACTTTTGTGCGAGCAGGGAGAGGAGACGGAATCCATAGTTCTCTATGAGAACTGTGGATTACCGTAATGGCAGGGACGGATTTCAGCCGTACTGCAGCGCAAATACAGCGCGCAGTACGGCTGAAATCAGTGCCCAAATCAGCCGTGTGTGTGTGTGTGTGTGGGGGCTGATGACACAAAAGCACTCTAAAGTTTGGCTAACTACTAAGCATGCCAAATGCAGGATGAATTAAAAGTGTAGGGAAAACAGACTTTCAACAACAGCTTGAAGCTAATCTAAATTCATTAAAGGGGTTTTCTCGCTACAAAGATCATATCCCTAATGATGGAGACAGTAAAAATAAGCACTTTTGCAACCGGTTTGCATTACCTAAATCATTTAGTATAGCTGATATGAACTCATCTGGGTGTTCTACACCTAAAACTGCAGCCTGGGGTCGCACCACGCCCCCTTTTCTGTAATTGGCTGACTGATATTTCATTCAGCCTGTTGGGACACGCCATTGTGCTGTGATTGTGCTTACTCCCCTCTGTGCTGTGGACAATGAAAGTGAAACTAGGTGCCTCAGCTTGTTGTGATAGTTCTAGCTGTATAATAAAGGCTCTCTGAGCTTCTCTATGCTCATTTCCCAGCTCTATGTGAAGGATTACTGAGTCTCTAGCTGCTAGATTCACTCTCATCCCATATAACACAGCCTTACACACTGCTCCCCCTCTACCTCCTGCCTGATAACAGAGGGGGGCAGCAGAGTGCATTTCTCACATTTGTTTCAACATTTCAGGCTGTATGTATAACAGTTTACATCAATGCAAGTGTTCTGGTTACAAGGAGCTTGTGAAGCCTGGGAGGGAGGGGACAGCTCTGTAGGCATGAGAACTGACCACTGCAGGAGGTCTGCAGAGCTGGGACATCCTTCCCCTTCTACTGCTCACACAGAATGATGATGTCACCAGTCTCAAGTGAGGAAAGACACGCCTACTGGGAGAAGAGAACCGCCCCTGGATTTGAAGCTATAAGAAAGAGAAACCGCTCAAGTCTGCGAAAGCCAGTGATGAGAAAACCCCTTTAACCTGTACTCAGCTCTACAGCTGCTGCCATTCCAGTTCTGCTGGACATCCGGTGTTTGCTGGCGGTCCCCCAGCAGTAATGTACATCACTCTAGTCACCATGAGCCAATTATTGGCCTCAGTAAATCAGGGTTTCAATATATGACACAACTACTGAGGCTAGTGATTGGTTCATGGTCACGTAAGTGATGAACGTTCGCCACTGCTGGAGGACTGGTGGGGAGCACTAGAACGCTGGTTGCTCTGAAGCAGTGGGAGTACAGGTTATTTTTTTTATTTTCATGTAGTCCCAGACAGTAGGTGGTTTTCTGAAAATCTTGGAAAACCTCTAAGATTACAAACATAAGTGTTTGGCTAACCTGCCCAACCCTATTTTCTTTCTCTTTTTAAATTCCCCTTTCTCTATTTTTTCATGTTAATCTCTGTTCCCTCTTCTTATTATTTCTAATTCAAGAGTCAAAACTAAACTATGAGCTCAGGTTATCAACAATTTGTCATAAAATGTTGTAGAATTTCATTTACATTTTTTTTTATTAGTTTTCTGATTATAACATTGAAGCAAAGAGTTAAAATTGGAAAGATCATATCAATGCATATTAAGGCACAGAAAGTAGGCCTCGTTAACACAATTCCGAGGCTAACAGTAAGTCCGGTAGTGGGTACATTATGACCTGCGAAGAATTTCATTTATTGTACAGTGCTGTTTATTGTACTTTGACATCCTCTTTTATATACATATCTTAGACTAGCATCTCACTCACAAAGAATGTGTTTTTATTTATGTCGCCGACTAGTTAGTGTTGTCATAGCTTAGTAATTTTTCCTCTTTTCTTATGCTAGTGTGTTTTATCACTTTATATTTAACCCATTAATGACCACCCACTGTCTTATGATGGTGGGAGGTGGTGTCTTCTGTCTGGTGGCTTTGTGGCTATGCTAGGAATGGAGCTGTAGTTAACAGCTAAGTTTGTAGAGCAGTCTCTGTGAATGACAGGGACCTGAGGAAGCCTCCAATCCCAGCCATTTAACACTCTGATTGCTACGGTCCATGACTGTGGCATAATCAAAGGAGATCCCCCTGTTTCCATCAGGTCACCAGTATTCCCAGTAACCTGATGAAGCCTGTGGAATATCTATACAGACAGCCCTGCGAACCTAGAGTAGCACCAGGGCTGTCTGCATATTAAGCCTGCGATCAGGGAACAATGTGTGTTGCCCCTGACAGCAGTCTGTGTCATACGGACACAGAGTGCAATGTATTATCATACAGGAGTATGCTAATACATTACCAAGTGTAAAAAAAAAAACTACACATATAAGCTATCCACACAACTGCACAACTGCAATAACCTGTAATAATTAGTGGGAAATGTGAATGGTGTAAAAAATTTAAAAAAACAAACTCAGAACTTTTTTTTATGTTCACCCTGCAAAAACTTTCTTTTTTTTTAAATCAAAATGCTGCAGTAATTTATATGTAAACTCAAACTATGCCCCCTAAAAATACAACTTCTCTTGCATCATTGAAAACATAAAAAAAATTACGTCTGTTGAAAAGCAGGAAGTCAAAATCGTAAAAAATGTAGTGATCATTAAGGCCTTTGCAGGACCACGCTTAAGGTGTTAAAATATGATTGCTGCATAATAATTATATTTTATATACGGTAAATGTATTAAAATATTATATATTATTATTTATATTTATATTATCATACCACAATTAAATATGATATTAACCTTTAGATATTAGTTTTATATACAAAATATTATATTTTATATATATATGTATGTGTTTATATATATATTTATATATTTATATATATATATATATATATATATACACATGCATCTTATAGTTTCTTCCCTCCTAGAATGTGAATGGATGTACACTACTTATATCGCACAGAGCTGCAGAACACTACAAGTAATTTGCAGAAATGAATGTTAAAGAAATCTGAGGTCTTTTATAATCAAATTTAAACAGTAATTTTCCAGAAAAAGACGACATTGATAGGCATATCTTTGCCATAAAATATTGACTTCAGATGATGCTATGACATCACTGATCTCTGTGTCCTCATTAATATCATAGAAAGCAATAGTAAAACATTGCTTGTTGCTAGCCTTCAGTCCTATACTACTTACACAACAACAAGTAGAGTGGAGGCTATAAAACCTTTACCCCTGATGAAAACACTAATACAAATAAAGACAACAAGGCCATTTGGGTGAAAGCATTAATTTTATGTCAAATTCTGTAGTGAACATACAATATGAAGATGTTAGCATCTCTGTACAAAAAGTATTATGGCTAAATCGGGAGTTTAACCAGCTGACTGCACATTGTGCTGCAGCAGTGAAGGAGTTAAAGAGCAGAATCCCATCATTACGACAGAACTCCAACGGGCCCATAGAACAAACAGTAGAGCGAGAATGAACATGCCTTGAAATGACTTCTCGACAGCCAAATTTGAGTGATATGAGCAAGGAGGCATATGTTCCAGTTTTATTTGCCATCTGAAAAAAAAAAATTCAAAGCTGCTTAAATATTTAATGTAACAGAAATGGATCCTCAAAAAAAACCTCCAAAACATGGGGAGAACTTTCATAAAGCTTGATGGTGTTAATGCGGTTTTCTTCCCAGGAGACAGGCTCATAGGAGGCAGGGAGAACAGCTGTTTCTGCAGACACTTCCAAGCATCAGACTTTGTCTCTCGATAGGGATGCTTTTGCACAGAGCAGCTGCCACCCTCCGACGAGGAAATGAAGACCAGCCGCTTTGTGCATCCTATCTGCAGATTGTTATGAAAAGCCTTTATCACTAAATAGGTAGTACAGAAGGCGGCCTATTTGCCAGCAAGGGTATTGTATAGGGAGGGGAAGTGTTCTCACTTTGCTCTCAAAATAGCCAACCTATTTCCTTCCACCTGTCTCACAATTTTTCTGTTCATGGCAATTCTTGATGTTAAAACCAGTGGCAAAAAAAAAAATCAACATACAATAAAAGAGGGTTCTAGCAACAATTATGGTCGTCGGCAATCTCTGCAGCTACGAAAACAGCGCCACTATGAGAGCAATCTAGAACTACACATTATTCTTTCAGTATAAAACAACTTTAAACTGTGCAAGGTGAGTATTGGTAGATTTAAGTAGATAATTTAGTTGTCGTTAATCTCATTTAGGAAGTACAGGTGACTTAATATGACCGTAGCTGATACAGAACCACTTATTTGCTTACAATGTGAACTATTTACTGTCCAAAAAATTGGTCTTGTGCAGCAAAACATATTCGGATAAATCAATGTCTTGCTTGACTAGCTTAAGAAATTGCCATTTGCTCTAAACGGCAGCATGCTATGCATTTCTGGCTGGCTGAGACAAAGTGAATTTTCAAGCCCTGACAACCGAGGGCACGTTAATGTAACATATGTCTGGAGGGTCAAGAGCAGTCGGCAAAAGTGCAGCTGTCCCCCTTCCCCTCCCTAATACAGATTGCCAAGTCCAATTCTTAGCAAGAGTCTCCCTAAACATCGTATCTGACAAAAGGACATTTGATCAACACAAGGAATTTGTTTCTCTCTCACTTCGTCGCATATTTCATTTGGGCTTCCGCCTCCTTTGACAGCGCTGGTTCAGTGGGATCTCTGTACAGTATTAAAACATTTTGACGCAAAAACAGAATTACAGATAGAGCTTTCTTTATAAAAGGTTTCGGTTTCCAAAGATATTGTCGGGATCGACAAAATTTTTGACGGATTGGAGCATTCCAGTTCCGACGTGTGAAATGCTCTCCTTCAGCCACTGCTTTCGCAACTTGCCCACTAGAAGACAGAAAGGGAAAGAAAAAAAAAATTAAAGAAATAAAAATAAATGCTTTGGTATACATTCATGATACAAGAAGCCAATCAATCTTATGACCATGAATGAATAAACACTGTGTGATAAATGCTTTTATTCAAAAATGAGAAATGTTTTCCTTTATTTGATTTATTGAGCCCACCAGACTATCAAGCTCATTAAGTTCGGTGTATTCCCAAAGGAAGACTGCATTCAGCATCGCCTGCTTTCTCTGCAAACTGCAAAATGTAGATGAGGCTTAGGCGGGGATTATGGGTTGCTTAGCAAATAATGAAATGGTAACCACATTTATTTTCAAAGAACTAAAGTCTTAATCTAATGATCTGTTTAAAAAAAAAAAAAACACACACATAGAAAGTGAAATCGCTGTCTTAAAAGTAAACTCTCGAGTGTATTCAAGACATTTCAGAAGGGCAAATAGCACTTAACACAATAAATGGTAAAAATGACATTCGTGCCATGAAATGAAGACTATTAAAACCTTCGCAAACTACAATGAAGCACATGATGTATAAAAATAACAAAAACAGGGATAGAAATGATAAAATTGTACAAATTAATTATCTGCAAATCTGAAAAACAGGCTATTTTTAAATTTTCCATTCTTTTGAAATTTAGTAACATCCTAATATTATATTGTGCTCTAGTCATACTGACGTGGCCTCCGTTTTAGAGCAATCATCATCGATACAATTAATCAGTTGTGTAACAGATCCTGTTGAATCCTATTGAAATATAATAAGTACTTCACGGAGGAATAAGAGAATTGTGAATAGATCATAAAAATGAAATTCCATTAGTTGTAGCTTGGATTTATTTTGGGTTTAACTTACTATTTTAGTTTTTCCAATTATTTTTTTTGAATTAACTCATTTTTATTTCACCAAAAGAAAAAACACGACAACGTCATACAAAAATATGCATCACAGGTGAAAATACAATTTTTTCCCCCACTTTTCTCCCTTCCTCACCCACCGTCCCCTCTTTTAAACAAAAACTGTCCCCAAACAACAGTTTCTTCATTAATGTAGGACATACAATAGCCTTACCATCAGTTTACTTAATTAGTTCATCTTATTAACTTCAATCTTATCTAATACCATCATAGTGAGAACAAAGTAAACCCCCCCCCCCCCACAAGGGGGGGGGGGTGCATATGCGTCTTGGCCAATGCCGCAACCGGGATACTAGCATATCGTCCCAGCCTATACAAAACCTAGTCCCTGAGTAGGTATGGTGAAGCCAATGCTGGAATGGTCAGCCGTGCATCCCACAATGTATGAAATTTAGAGATTCTATCCGCTTTCTTGAATCTTGTATATAGTTTTTCTAATTTACTGATAACCATTTACTATTATTTAAGTACTACTAACCAGTCCATTACTTATAGGGACCAGGTACAAGACCGTTTCATTTTTCAACAGCAGTGATACAGACCGACTATTCCCTCAGTCAAGAACGCTATTATTTGAGTACAAGTTATACTGAATATATTTCACTCTTAGGCCCGCTTCACACAACTTATTGCCAGCGTAATTGCGGGGACGGATTTCGCGCCGCAATTACTCCGGCTGCCGTGCAGCGGGGGCGGGGTGGGGGGCCGGCAGCTCGCCGGCCCCATAGGCACTCATTATTCACGGCGCGTACACGCCGTAAATAATGTGCATGTCATATTCTCCCCCCTCGGCGTATTCTATGAGAACTGTGGATTACCGTAATGACTGGGACTGATTTCAGCCGTATTGGAGCGCAAATACAGCGCGCATTACGGCTGAAATCAGCGCCCAAATAAGCCGTGTGAACGAGGCCTTAAGGTACACCGCCACGGGCATCGTTTTCTGCCATGGATTTGGCTTCAATGAATCTGTGGATTTTAAGGTGGTTATGTGGCTTCAAAACAGCAGCAATAGGTGGCTTTGTGACTGTGTCCTGTCTGCAATATTACAATCCGCATCAACTCCTATTTTACATGTTATGATATGTATTGTAATAATACTTGTAGTAATACTCCAAAAACCCACCAAACTGCAACACGATATAACTATAATAATAATAATTACTAGTGGTGTGGTTATTTCAGGCTTGTTCTTGAAAGAATAAAATGAAGCATGTGCTATAATTATATTTTAGTGCATGGATTCTACAATGCTCATGAAAAAACATAAAAATTTGGCACTTGGGGATAACTATGGGGAAAAAAAGCAAATATATATTTTATATATATATTATATCATATATATATATATATATATATATATATATATTAAACACACATACATATATATGTACACCACATACACTGCATTATTACATATATCCTAGTGCATCTCAAAAAATGTAAGTCAAGTAGAGAAACCCATATATTATATACACTCGTTACAGTATGAATTACAAAGTTTAATATAATACATTTCTGAGCCCGACAAATAAAGATATCGTCCTGGACAACACCTTTAATTTTCAATGATATTGTAAGCTTAAGATGCACTAGTGGTGGATGAATATATCACACACACACATCATATATAATATATTATATATATATATATATATATATATTTATCATACACACTAATATACTATATTATATATTATATATTATATATATTATACACACACACCTACAAACTACATATCCAAATACAACGTATTATATCATATGTACAATATATATATATATATATTATATACTACCACAACACACACAAATACACACGTATCATACCATATGTACACACTCATCATTTATTATATATATATATATAAAACATATACACAAATATATCATACATATAGCTATACATACACACACCAGTATATAATAATACAATAATTCCCCTATATATATACATACAAATAAAACAAAAATATTACATACATATATATACCATATATATATAATACAATTTACTTTATATATATATACATACTATAATATATATATATATATAAAAATATAATATTATACACACACACACACACACACACACACACACCACTTCTACATCTACATACATATGTACACAGACACACAGCCAGTATACAAATACATACAATTTTACAGAATTCTAAAATACATATCAACCTAATTTTGTATAACACATAGTATATATATAATATTGTTTGCAAGCTGAAGCCACTATCCCACACACCCAGTTAAAGTGATGGAAAGCAATCTTTTCAGAAAAGTTAAATTCATGCAGTCCTCGTGCTCAATTCTCAAGACATCAACTTGTCATCAGTGTAACTAAAGATACAACCGCACAGTAAATTTTCAAGGCATGTTTGTTTAGGACATCAGGCATGGGAGTAGTACATCCAATTTTTTTTTTTACCTCTACCGTTAAATTGTTCCCCACTGCTATTTATTAACCATCTTTACTTGGAATATGAAGTTTAACACAACAAACGCCAGTTTCCACCAGACACACTTCTGGAATCTCTCTACAAGGATCCTTTTTCAGTTTTAATAGAATTCATGCGTAATATCCAGCAAAGAACTATAGTTCTAGGAGTTGCAGATGTAGCAGTCGCTCAAAGAAACCCGAAGCCCCCTATGCCTTATAACACGAAACCAGTATCATAAATGGCACACAGTAGGTGGGGGGCAAGCTACGGATTTTACATAGCAACTTTATGTTCACATCTGTAACATAAGAAGTTATACATAGTATATGTAGTTCTATATAGTCACATAGGAACTGCAAATAAAACTATTGCAGGAAATGACTACAACAGGTTAATACAGCAACCAGTGAAATATTGTCTATACAGCAGTATAACATTATCAGGCCTCATTGATGAAAAATGTCTATTAGTAGGATGGTCTTTGTCGCCCATTACAACCAATCAGAGCTCAGCTTTCCTTTCATATAGTGCTCTGGAAAGATGAAGAGCTCTGGTTGGTTGCTATGGGCAATAACAACCAATCCGCACTCAGCTTTAAGGCATTCAGAACAGCATAAGAAATTAAAGCTGAGCTCTGATTGGTTGCTATGGGCAACAAAGACAGTCTTACTCTTTGGGTGCTTTCACATGGTGTGTTTTTGGCGTTTTTTTTTTTTTTTTGCAGAAGTAATTAATGCTGTGCATTTCTGAAAAAAATAAATTGCACCAAAAACGCACTGTGTGAAAGCACCCTTAGACAATTTTCACAGATGAGGACCGTTGTTGTAAGCTTTATAAAGCATGCTTATATTTTAACTACATACACTAAACTAAATACACATGTACAGGTAGGGTACATTCACACAGCTGATTTTAACGCCGAGTCCGCGAAAAATCTGACTGCATTCCACATCACAGTGCACACAAAGCTAATTTTCCGTGGCATGCATTTATTTTTAGCACTGAAAAAGGTCAGCGCTTAAAACGAATTACCATTAATTTTTTTTAGGTAGATTCAGCAGTGAATCCTCACATTGTAGGTGGCTGAAAACCTTAAAGCTAGGTCCACACATCACAGAAATACTGTCGGATTTTCGGCGGTTTCAGTATTTTAAATCCACTGAAAATCCAAGGGTACCCTGTGCTGCATAGATAGCAATGAAAAATCCCTGCTGTAACCTAAACCATCGGGTTTAAAATCCGGCGGAATATGCAACATGCTGTATATTCCGCTAGATTCCAATTGGATTTGACGCAAATCCGAAAACCAATTGCAGCTTTTGCGCAAATCTGCACCAAAAGACACGGTCCAGCAATGTTAATGTCGGCTTCTGGACGGCATTTTGACACATGCTGTGTGGACTTAGCCTTGTGTGTCACATTTTAGATTTTTTTTTCAATAAAGGAAGCTTCTAATACTACATTACTGAGGAGATAAATAATTTTCTGGTTGCTTTCTACACATTTAAAGAGTGGTTCTGTTTAAGTTCAGACCCACGGGGTGGTAAACTGGCTGGTTTCTTTTTTGCTTAGGCTGAAAACCTGCCTCTGAAATAAACATTAAAGGGGTTTTGCCATGAAGTAAAATTGACGAGGGAAGCTTGCAAATGAAATAAACATTTTAACCATTCATTATTATTAAAAATTCTGCACGGTTTTTGTTTTAGCTGCTCCTTTAGTGATCCATTGTTTACAGCTCGTCTCCAGGGGATACGACCAGGGCTGAGAGCTCCTCAGTCCTGGTCGCACATGCTCAGACATCACCTCTCCTCTCAGGCAGCTACTGAGTGTTTCAAACCCGGTAGTCTGTAACTTCTACTCCCGTCCTCTGTGCTCCTTAGTAATTAGTCAAACAGTGCAAATAAATAAAAAAGAAACCTCAATCAGGCTGTGCATTAATAAAGAGAAAAAAAATCCACAGGTTTGGTTCCTGCAGGGATTTGAACCTAGGACCTTTGTGCTGTGAAGCAAAAACATTACCTCTCAGCTACTCACAATGCTTTACACAAGCTGACCTTTCTTTGACTACAGAGAGGAAAGGCCTGGTGATGTCATCCTGCTGGGTCACATGATATGCAATTCAAACAAATCAAACACGCCCCCTTCTGAGCACAAAGAGCTGGAGGCATGAAATGAGATCGTGGCAAAACCCCTTTAAGGCCACATAGCAAAATCTATGTCCAAAATCCGCACTTTGGCGTGGATTTTAGGTGCGGATTCCAAACTGATCGATAGCTGACAATCAGCCGTGTAAACCTAACCTTACATTCCTTTAATCTGGCATTTAATAATCTAGACAGCTGGATAACCCAGCTCTTCATGAACTGCTGTATAGATGTTCATCTATCCATCTATTTAATATCCGTCTTCCTCATCTCCATCCATCTATCCTTCGATTTATCAGTGTTTATCTGTATGTGAATTCAATTATTTATTGAACTCATTGTTGCCCGTACAAACGAGTCACGGTGCGGTTTAATGCTAATCTTCCATTTAATAAATGAGTCTATACATTGTTTCTGGTTCTCAGAGGCTGAATTATTATAGGTAGACAAAAGGCAGAACATAATCTGCCTGCTTTTCTCTTACTGCTGTCTATAATATAGCTGCAGGGAATATGTCCTGTGGTTATAGATGCAATTGTCCTGAAAATACTTCAAACAACTGCACAAACAAGATGGAGTACATCAGAGCCACAGCGGGGTGTCCGGCAGCCAACGTGCCTGCCTGCTCAGCCACCTCAGGAAATACAGCAATTCCACAAGGAAAGCAACCAACTTGCGAGCAGCCACCAAACGGCCATTGCATATTTAATGAAGTTGCTCGCCAAGTGCTGGAAAACAGAAGGTGCTTGGAGTGCATCATTAGTTCTGTCAGAGTGATAATTTACACATCTATCTTGTCAAATTTTCTATGGTTTACACTTTTACTAGAATAAATGTAATGTGCATTTGATTAGCAGAGTGGAAACAAAGAAGGAGAAGGAGGGGAAGAAGCAGAAATTTCCCTGGATCTGGAGAAATATATGTGATGCAGGTAGAGCTATTGTCTCTGCATTGTGGGACATCTAACGGAATGTAGACAACAGAAAGTAACAGATATACAATCAGATGGTGTATTATATAAGCGTTATATGGAAGGATAATTAAAGTGTAATTACATTCTGCACGATCTTGGGGGGGGGGGGGGGAGCTTTAAAGCCAGTTCACAAAGACTTTTTGCCACAAATTATTTTTATTGCCATTTATCTGTAAAAATAACAGCAAAATATTTGTGTTGTAAAAGGCTACAAACGAACATACCCTCAGTGTTAGAATTCCTAACATCACTTCACGACAGATACTTTATATCTCACAAGGACAGAGAGCCTTCAAAATAACCTAAATGGGAAATTTCTGCGATTGGAAATTAGTTTCATACATATGCACAAGCGCTAATGATGGATTTCTGCAAGCTCCCTTCAGAAACAGGGAATATGTCATGGGTAAACATACCCTTAGAGACGTAAAGGGGTTGCCTCACTACAAGGATTGCTTTTTATGTTGAAGATCTTGCAAAAACAAGATACTTTGCGATATATGTCCATTAACAGTGTCCTACCTATTCCTAGATATCCCCTCTTGTATGGGCTGCATCAGCTCCTCAGGTCGCTATAGCTACAGACCTGTTCAATCTCTCATGATAGGCTGTCATCACTGGTTGCTATAGCTACAGACCTGGCTTCTACTGCAGCCTAGTAGAAGCCAGTAAACACACCCCTGAATTCAAAGTGAAACCAAGAAAACAGAACTAAGGGAAGATAAATCAATGTAGTGAGACAACCCCTTTAGGAGAATAAGTTGAATATGAGATGTTTCTGTCTGTAGTTGATCGTCTAATACACAGGTGTCAAACTGGCGTCCCTCCAGCTGTTGGGAAACTACAACTCCCATCAGATTTGTATAATTATCGTGGGCATGAGGGGTTGTATTTCCAAAGTGGAGGCCACAGTTTGACACCCCTGGTTATAGATTACGGGTTGCAGGTAAAAATAAATTTTTTTTTAAATAGCATACTGCTGCCTTATGGGTAAAAAAAAATTATACTCATGTCTCCTTTCACTTGGATCCACCCTCCACTGGTCTTCTGCAATCTTCCAGTCTTCTGTCCAATGGCACATGACCGCAGCAGCCATTGATTGGTGTTCGAGAGAAGACCAGATGATAACAGAAGAGCGGTGGAGGGTAAGGGCAGCACATTGCTAAATCTAAGATGAGAGAAGAGGGAAGAATTATTTTATTTTCATAGGGCAGCGGTAAGCCATTTAAAAATAAAATTCCATGGAAACCCCTATAATAAAATATTAAGTAAATGCATTATGTAATATTCATTAACCTATACCTTTAAAGTAGTTTTACTTCTCTGTGTAAAAAGGAATACAAATATTCTGCTGATTTTTAGTAATTACAAAGAAAATGAACAAATCTGATGAAAAAAAAAAAAAAAAATGGAAAAGAAGCAAAAAGTTGCCAAAAGCTTTTTAGACTTTACATCCACAAAACACATAATTTATTACTGTGAATTTAATTAGAAGAAGCGAACATGCAGCTTTCTTTCAGTAAAGGTTTTATCACACATAACTACACCTTTTACATTCTTGATTATATATATACACACATATATTAATAAACACGTGTATACATGTCTGTGTATATATAATATTATATATTTTATATATATATTATATTTAAAACCACACACACACACAACATATATATATATATATTAATAAACACATATTATATATATATATATATATATATATATATATAAATTATTTCTATATATAATCAAAAATTAAGTGTAAATAGATGTGATAATACCTTTACAGAAAGAAAGCTGCATGTTAGCTTCTTCTAATTAAATTCACAGTAATAAATTATGGGTTTTGTGGAAGCGATACAGACTTTACTGGTAGTTTACCCGTAAGACATACATTAAACTAGTAGTCACTGGACATTTCAAAAATCACTTTCTCTGCAATAAAGTAGTGGAAGAACTTCAAATAATACAAAATCTCATTATCATGGAATACAAAAAAAAATCAATGTGTGTTAAAATACAAATATCTTTTATAAGTATAATAAAGAAACAATATTTTAAAAGAATTTGCATGTTATAAAAAAGGTGCAAATAATTTTGTTCATTTTTTTGACTAACGGAAACTGATCACAAACCTGGCCATAGCAAATACAGAGCCTAAGCCAAGACACTGGTTAATATTGATAACGAGTGGGGACAACAGAAATAAATACAAATTACTAACATATTCATTCATCTTCATTCAGGTCTTGGGGCAAAAAAACACTGAAGACAACCAGGTCATTACTTTATTTGGAGCCTATTTTTTATCAGACCTATTGATTACATGCCAATGATTATGGGTCTTGGCCACCACACACAGATAAACTATAACAATTGATATAGGGGGTCAAAGGCTACGGATAAACATAGGACCCTTACCATAGATATTTCTTAATGGGACAACACTAATAAGCTTGAAAGCCAGGAGACACCTCTGAAAGTAAAAAAAACGAAAAAAAGCCATTGAACACTGCATTGAATAATATAAACAGCAATTAATTTTATTCTGCATAAAATATTTTGGAACAAATTCAAGTTATGAGTAATCAGTTTTAACTATTAACATAAATCAGGACAGCTTTGATATCCAGACACAATTTCGCTTTCTTAAGTTTTTAGATTTTGTTTAGAGTTTTATAAATTTATTTTGTTTAATCACAATATTAAAAAATAAAGTACGTAACAAACACTCCTGTACTCACCCTGCCAAGGAGAAAAGAGAAAGGGAAACAATGTCTAAATACATTATGTAGCAAGGAAGAATTCACTTGGGAAAAAAAAAAAAAGATTTTGCGAATGATACCATTTTCCTGTGTACAACATTAACAGATGCAACAGTTTCCTTTTCGCCTTTGAAAATGAAAGCAGAATAGTCGGTACATTTATCATGAGCAATGATGACCTTTATGTTTTGGATATTAAATTTCACTACCCACTTGACTAACTGGAAATTGCTCTTGTGGAATTCTATATAATTATACAATAGCTATAAAGGCTTTTTAAGAGTTTATGAGAAGATTTTAGTTGGAAGGAAAGGGGTGGGGGAGAAAGGTCTCTTTGGGATATGTCAGGAGACATCAGTCTATTGTAAAAGAAATTCAAACTGCACTGACACCACTTGAACCAAGTACAAAAAATATTACAAAGATAAAGAGGAGAAAACAACAACTTAAGTGGTGAACAATAAATCAACAAAGTCCGTTGTAAGGCTTCAAAGGATTCTATAGTTATGAGGTCAGCCTGAAAAGCATTCCTTTCTGGTGCCAATCAGGAGTTGTTAAGGACTTCATTTATATATATAGTTGTTCTGGGCTCGTTTATGTTCCTGATCATACAACTACCAGAAAAAATTATGGAATCACCACACTTAGAGCATGGTCATTTTTTTAAAGTTTTCTAGCAAATACAAAAATCACAGATGGAATACAAAATGATGTCTATAAACCGTATAAAAATAACCTCAACTAAAAGTACATTTTAATCAATGGCATATGTTTTTCCACAACTGTATCAATTGTATTCTGCATGAAATAATTCTGGAGCATCTTTGCTTACATCTCCATGTTTTGCTTTCTTTAATTCCTCCTGGAAATTTATTGCCAAATCGTTAACTGGGTGAAACCAACTAAGGGTGTGTCCTTGCACTATCTGACATTGGCCAATCGGTGTTCCTGTAGTCAGACTGTATAGGGACCTTTAACAACTGGAATGGTAACATCTAGCTGACTATTGAGGAATACATTTTTAGAAGCAATAAACACTGAAATTTCACAATGCACAGAGTTTGGCTATGTTCACACAGAGACGCATCTAACAATTAGCAGTGAATGTATCACTGCCGGCAACAAGGAACACGCAGCGGCGTTCACATGAGAGATTGCCGCTGGGTGTCTTGCTTCGCGCCTGTCGGGTCCGTCTTGCGGATGCGATCAAAGCATTGCATGTTATTTCTTTGATCGCATCCGTAAGACGGACCGACAGGCGCAATGCAAACACGCAGCGGCGATCTCTCACGTGAACGCTGCTGCATGTCTGTCGTTGCCGGCAGTGATACATTCACTGCTAATTGTTAGATGCCTCTCTGGGTCCGTTCTGTCGGTCCCAAAGAGGCATCTGAAAAGCGTATGTTCATACGGATGTAAAACTCTGTGTGAACATAGCCTTATAAGAGAAGATGACTCAAAATGGTTATTTTATTGGGAACACAAATATTTACAAAAACAGACAAGTCAGAAGACGCCACAGGTTGTCGTCAAAGAGGACCTGTGACATCTCCTGACATGTCTGTTTTAGTACATATTTGTGTTTCCTGTGAAATAACAATTTTGGAGCATCTCCTCTTATTACTCTGTATTGTGCAGTTTCTGTGTTATTGCTTCTAAAAATATATTCCTAAATAGTCAGCTAGGTGTTACGTATCCAATTGTCAAAGGGGCGTGTCCCTATACAGTCTGACACACCCCTAAGTTGTGCCGTTTCTTCGAAAAGGTAATTACTGCCAGGTGAGTGTTACCAGTTTTGGGTGTGTCCCTACACAGTGTGACATTGTCCAATCATTACCGACAGTCAGCGGTGCAGGGATACACCTCTTTGTGATCTGGAATAGCAATGATTATCTGACTGATTTAGTAATACATTTCTAGAAGGAGTAACAGCTCAACATAGAACTAGAAGACGGTGCTCCGGAAATGTTATGCTCACAGGCAACACAAGTGTTTCCTAAAACATATCAGGAGATGTCACCTGTCCTCTTTTATGCTGAGGAAAAAAAATAGCAAATTACCGAGTTACAGTTACATTATTGAAGTTACTCCTGGGAAAGCTAGTCAGTCTCATCTCTTCCTCTGGAGAGGTTACAGTGCTGGCAGTGACCTATAATGGATTTTAATGCAAAATGTGTGTTTGGTTGTTGTCACCACTCAAGACAGGAAGGAAGGTCCCTTTATCTCAGCTATACTTTGGCATCTGACACCCATAGGGTATATTCACACAGCGCACTGCATGCCCTGCAATACGCTGGGAGCTTTAGAAGTATGCACTGTTCAGCACGTACCTAAAAGGACCGGGGGGAGGCGGGGGTGTGAGGGCCGCCACCATTCACATGCATGGTCAGCGGCGCATAAGTGCAGCGAACAACTGACATGTCACTTCTCTCCCCGGGTGTACAATATGATCGTATTGTATGCCAGGGGAGACAATGTGTAATTCATAGTTTTCTATGAGAGTTATGAATTACTGTAATTGCGGCGCGCATTTTGCCGATATTAAAGCGCAAATACGCGGCAAAATGTGCGCCGCAATTACACCGTGTGAACATACCCATAGGCTTATAAAGTATCTATGGTATATATACGACCGATTTCTGTCCTCCAGTAGGAACCTTCATTCACCTCAAGTGGATTATAATCTGTCCTAGTCCTATGATGGACATACAGGTGTTCAACTTGTAAGAGAAAGGGTAGAGAAAGACTGAGGAATTCATGTCTGGATTTGTGAAGGGCAAAACGGCAGAGTTTATTCACAGGTAAATCGATATCAATTTGTTGCAGATTAACTAGTGTGGATTTTGGACTGAGACCTGCATTTTAAAAATAAAATAAAGACTAATAGCCAAACCAGTGCAGCGAATTTTAATTGCTTCCTCATCAAAGTCCAAAACAATATACACTACTCAGCAGTGGAGACGTCAGGGAGAACGCTATGCATCAGCTGGGTCAGGTACTGGTCAGGTACCATTGACGGTCATCTAGCACAAAGACTATGTGGATGTAAACAAATGGTCTGATGAGACACTTAGTTGCCTCTAGCCTCCCTTACAAGTGCCTGGAGTTGTGTGGCATTCATCATCTGGTTCCTCGGGGCATTGTTTTCAATTAAGCTGTCATCAGTGTGCAATGCAACCACAGGACAACCACTTCTTTGCCATTCTGTGACTCTTCCAGTCTCTCTGTATCTCTGTCTTCGGTGAAATGCGTTTAGGTGATTTTTTTGCTTATACTCACTCATCACCATATTTGGAGCTCTGTAGGGTTGAGAGAGGAGGACACTATAGGGGTAAATATATTTCAGGGTCGCCTCATCGGGGGAGCTCTGCTAAGGGAAAGCTGTTAGGGATTTTTTTAGTATATAGGGACAGAATATTATCACTTTTCCACCCGGCCTGAGAGGTTGTAGATTTATATTAAATGACTACATACTACGCATTTGACGGGAGGTGGTGAGAAATTGACTAAATACACTATATTTCCTTGGTATACCTTGTATTATGACTGCAAATTTTGATATTTTGAGATTTTAATTGGTTATAATTAAAAGTGATATTTTAAAGGGTTGATACTTTTTCTAGATTTGTCTCTCTGTATCTCTGTTGCAAACTGCTGAGGACACTGACACACTAAACCCAGTGGCCACTTCCGTCTTAGAGCATCCTTCGTTCAGCCTCTCCATACCCATCTCCAACATTTCACACGTGCTGTACCAGTTCTCTGGAACATCCTACCACGTACCATCAGGCATAATCCATCAGGCAAATCTTCTTAGGCAGACCTACCAAGATCCCTAATTGCTAACCCCTACCTTCTATCACACGCACATCTGTCACTCCCTATACTAGGGCACCCACAGGCACTTATCTGTATATAGATGTCTGGGTGGCAGGTTCACTTAATTTTTATGTAAACCACCAAATTTTTATAAAATATGACTGGACCATTGCAAACTTAGCACTTCTCACCCTTTGTCTCACCCATATACCCTTATAGACTGTAAGCTCTTGCGAGCAGGGCCCTCACACCTTGTGTCTCATCTGTAATTTGTTGGCACGATATAAAGATTATTATTACTAATGGCGAGGTACTGTTGATGATTTGTAAGGTGTTGTCTTGGTCTCATGATGTCAAAATGTGAACAGCAAGATGAGGAGGACTGTTTAAATCCCAATTCAAATTGATCCCCTAAATTTATTGGGTGACTCATGGATCAGAAACCTGCTGTAAATTTTGCCATTAAGCTCCTTGTTAGACATCAGCAAGTTTTGCAAAAGTACTGAAACACTTAACAGTTGGGAGTTAATAGATGCTCGAATTTAGTTCATTTAAAAACATTTTCAAGAAATGTTATGTTCATCTGAAAATATCAACCAAAAGCCAAATATCCCTAGCTTTTTGCGAGTAGTATATTTCATTGTGGACTTATTGCAAATTTTGACTTCCCAACTGAAGTAAATGTAGAAAATCCACAATAAATCCGCAGTATATCTGCAACATAAATTAAAATGCTAGGGATTTAAAATATGCGCGTCAACTGAATTTCCATACAGAAGTTTTCTACTTAGGGAGCATCATCGCAGCTCACTGGATAGCACTTTTGCTTTGTAGTGGTGGTGTTGTGGGTTCAAATCTGACCAGGGATCACATCTACATGGAGTTTGTAAATTCTTCCTGGGTTGGTTTCCTCTGAATACCATGATCTCTTTCCACAGTCCAAGGTTAATTTGAAATTTTAATTGTAAGCCCTAACAGAGACAAGGACTTAGATCATAATGATAATCTCTGTACAGTGCTGTGGAATACGTTGGCGCCATAAATTAATAAGAAAATGAAGTGTGTTGTACTCTCATCTACTTTGCTGGCACTGTAAACACTGCAGATTGTCTGTCCACATATTTGGAATAGAAAATCCACATTTTCAATGTAAGCACGTACCGTTATTGTAATGAGTCTGATCACCACATGGGCAAGACAATTTACAATTTTTTTTTTTTTAAATCTGCTGGAAACAAACGAGGAAAAGCCCTATAAAAGAAAAGCTGTAAGCAGAAATCTGGAAAAATTTAGAGGGAATATTAAAAAAAAGAAAGAGTAACTGTATTTTAAGAATAACATTAATTTGCTGAAAACTTAATAACCCTGCAAGAAAAAAGTTAATAAGCAAATAAAAAACAAAAGCAAACCCCATGATCACCAACTTCCAGAACCCCTTGTTGAACCTACTAAGATGACTGTGGCAAAGGCTGACCGGCTTCTCCTTTACAATAACAAGTGCTGGGAAGTGGAGTTAAACAGCATTTATACTTCCTCATAGCCCCAAGTCTTAGACTACATCTGTTTTCTTTAATACACAAAACCAGAGTTAAAATAGCTCCATTTATCACAGCATGATTGTAGGCAGACAAACCAGCCTGTCTGTTTCTAGATAGTGAAAGCAACTGTTATTAATCACAATTACAGGACCCACAGTACAAGAGAAATAACATCAATATTTGTCCCCCACTTTTTTTTTTTTTTGCCGAAACTCCAAAGCTCGGGTAAGAATGTCAGGCCATGTCCTGGAGGTCAGTAAATAAAGATGATTTCACTTGGTAATTTCGGAGCAGTAAGTTCATGTGCCACATGTTCAAACAAACCCCATTTTCATTACCTTTTCTGCACGAGCCAAGCTGGTTTGGGATATGCTCCAGAGTAACTTTTACAGAAAGTTTGAAATCTGTCCTCCATTCAACTCTTTGTGTTCTCTTTACAAAGGTCACCGTAGTATGTTCCCAATATTTAAATGGGTCATAGGAACGAACCACCTTTCCGCTGAAGACCTGCATATCCCATGTTGTACCACCCCAAATTCCAAAGTTCAAGCTTCTTATTATGAATATCCTTGTTCTCAATGAAAAGGGTAGAAGTGGTCCCAAGGTAGAATACTTTCAACATTCAGTTAACATAAAAGGCCCCAGGAATGATAAGTGCAGTTTCAAGATACAATGTCACAGACACTGATCTAGCCAATCATCATGAACCTTTTACCTGTAAAACTTCTGTATTAGTGAAGCGCATGCAGTGATGGGGGAGAGAGGGCTAAAGTACAGTGTGGTACTAAATGTCCTGTGCTGCTCTTACATGTATTAGTGAGGTGCATGCAGTGATTGGTGGTCTAGTAGCGCCTCTCTACAGTACAGTGTGGTACTAAATGTCCTGTGCTGCTCTTACATGTATTAGTGAGGTGCATGCAGTTATTGGTGGTCTAGTAGCGCCTCTCTACAGTACAGTGTGGTACTAAATGTCCTGTACTGCTCTTACATGTATTAGTGAGGTGCATGCAGTGATTGGGGTCTAAGTAGCTCCTCTCTACAGTACAGTGCGGTACTACATGTCCTGTACTGCCCTTACATGTATTAGTGCAGTGCATGCAGTGATTGGCGGTCTAGTAGCGCCTCTCTATAGTACAGTGCGGTACTACATGTCCTGTACTACTCTTCCATGTATTAGTGAGGTGCTAGTGTTTGGGGTCTAGTAGCGCTCTCTACAGTACAGTGCGGTACTACATGTCCTGTACTGCTCTTACATGTATTAGTGAGGTGTATGCAGTGATTGGAGGTCTAGTAGCGCCTCTCGACAGTACAGTACTATATGTCCTGTACCGTTCTTACATGTGCCAAGATGAGCGTCTCCTTTGGCACCTGGTGAGGGCCCCATTTTCTTTTTTCTGCTTCATTGTGTATATAGTACATGACCTAAAGAAGTTCCTGTCCTCATCATAGAAAGTAATTTCCAGCCTCCAGCAGCACTTTCGGACGGTTATATGTAAGAATTTGCTTTATATGTAGTCGTTTTCTGCTTCGTTTTCTTTACTCTTCATTTTTCATTATGTTGGTGACATTTTGGTGCCTCAGAACCAATTACCAGTTTTCCATACAGTTATGGTTTAAACATACAATATTAACTGGTTCCAGGACGACCATTGTATGTTGAGGGACCACTGTATATAAAATCTTCTAACCTAAAAGGCCCTAATATCTTGAGGTCAGCGATTGCTGAAAAGGTGCCTTTCTCCTTTAGATTTAAAGCGGTGTTACCACTATAGACTTTAATTGCATAGCAATAGGATATGCCATCAAAGTATGATAGGTCTGGGTTCCACCTCTGAGACATGCAACGATCTCAAGAAAGGGTCCCTGAAAGTGTTGAATCAGAATGGAGAGCTGGTTGCGCTCTCTCACAACTCTCCAGTCTGTTCTATGGGAGTTCCAAGTATAGGTGAGCAGTGTGTTTCGTTGTGCTTGCAACTCCCACAAAACATAATGGACGGTTGTGCACAAGCGTGACCAGCTCTCCATTCTGAGACCATAATTACGGAGGCCCGTTCCAGTCAGCTTCTCTCCTCTATCATATAACCCTATATATCACAGAGCTCAGCTCCTCTCCCTCTATCATATAACCCTATATATCAGAGCTCAGCTTCTCTCTATCATATAACCCTATATATCACAGAGCACAGCTTCTCTCCTCTATTATATAACCCTATATATCACAGAGCTCAGCTCCTCTTCTCTATCATAAAACCCTATATATCACAGAGCTCAGCTTCTCTCCTTATCATATAACCCTATATATCCGAGCACTCGCTTCTCTCTCCCTTCTATATCATATAACCCTATATATATCACAGAACTCAGCTCAGCTCCTCTCCCTCTATCATATAACCCTATATATCAGAGCTCAGCTTCTCTCTATCATATAACCCTATATATCACAGAGCACAGCTTCTCTCCCTCTATCATATAACCCTATATATCAGAGCACAGCTTCTCTCCCTCTATCATATAACCCTATACATCACAGAGATCAGCTCCTCTCCTTCTATCACATCCTGCTGTCAGACAGGGTAGCAAAAAAACTACCCGACTATCTGTAGCAGCCTGTATTATTTCTGTCACTTAAAGTTCATTCCAAAACCCAATCCAGAAGTCTGTGCTGTGTTGAGTAGCGCCCACAAGAACATCTGGATTAAATGGATATAACAGAAAGAAAATAAACCACTGCATGTTGTTCATGTGACAAAACGTGCACGTACTGTATGATCAATGTCTTACTGTTTTCGTAACGGCTGAGTTAACTAGACCAAACACTTTGGTAGGGGTCATTTACAAACGCTTCTCGATGGTATGGGCGCCAATTACACAGATGATGTTATAGTTCCATTGTTGGTCTGGATTTTGTTAAAGTGACTTTCACGTATCACCTATTACGCACAGTTTACTAGTGGTTACAAAATAATAATTAGATGCACTATATCACTGTAATGTATTTGACTTTACAAGCCTCAATACGCTAATAAGATGGATTAATGCATATGATCGCTTAACTATTGAAAATAAATAAGGTGCGTTCTGCTACAATGAGCTTCTTAATAATTACTACAGGTCGCAGATCGAATTAAGAAGTCTGATCTTACTATACATTTAACTTTTGAAGTATATCGATAACATCACACATCTTAAATTCATTTACATTAATAGCATCAGACCATGCCAATATACACTCTATCAGAATGTTTTTGTGCTGGATATACTAATACAGTCCTCCTTAGTGCAGAGTCTCCTCACCATTTACCTTTTTTAGGGTACGTCCACGCTTCAAGGGTTTTCAGTCGGTTTTTCAGATTTAAAAAAACGTCTGAAAACCGACTGTCAACCATCCCTGCAGACGTCAAAAGAAAATATGTCCAGTGGTCTACACCGCACTGTTTTCCACTGGACGGATTTTCACACTGCCAGCGTTCCGAAAAACTTGGAACATGCACAATCTTCTGCCTGGTTTTCGGGTGGAAGTTGTGCTATTCAGTGGTTAAGGGGGACGGCCGAATCTGCAAACCACGGACAGAACCGTCCCCCAAAACCATTCAAAAGACGATAAAATAACGAACAGATTCTTAAACAGAATTCAACCGGTATTTTACACTTGCTGTGAGGCCATACCCTTCTTCTGTATTGGTAGAGATGTATATACAGTCTATCTCATTTGTACTTGCATCTTTGGCAGGGGTGGAGGGATTCCTGCTGATGAACAGGCTGTACACAGGGATCCCTGATTTCACCTCTGCTTGTCTGGAGAAAAGAAGCAGGTGAAGTGACAACCGGACAAATAGAGAATGATTGGCTCCTACACAACAGTTGCCAAATGCTCTGCTCATCATAGCTAGTGTTGAGCCGAACCGTTCGGAAAATAGCTAGTTCGGCATGAACTTTACGTTTTTTCCGAACCCGAGCCAAACCAAATTTTTTGCCGCCAAGTTCAGTAAAAAGTTCCAGTTTGGCACAGGCATTCGGTGCCTTTTTCCAAAAGGTCATTTTTGATGCTTTTGAGGTCGTGCTGCCGTAAAAGACAGCGATAGTCAATGTCCTATTCCCAAAAATCTTATTTAAAATAATCATTTGTTCTTGTTAATTTTATTGCGAGTGTTCATAAGGTCATTTTTGCTGGTTTTGGAGTCTGGCTACTGTAAAATGGATGCCAGGGGTGCCAATAGTGCAGCACTCCTGTCAGTGGCCCTAATCAAAAAGGGGCCCAGTGATATGTTAAGAATAAGAACCAGTAACGGGTGGGGACCCCATTTGATTTAGCTGCACTGGGCCCTGAAACGGTTAATAGATGACTGACGGCAGCCCTGGCTACCACTACACCCCCTATAACTACAGCCCTGCCAGGTGAGCCTCCATGTTCCCTGTTGGGAGGTTCTTGCTGCCACAACATATATGACATTTTCTTGGGCCCTGGTGCAAAAAGTGATGGGGGCTCCTGCCAGTTATGTGCCATTTCCAATACCGACGTCTTCTTATTTGTCAAAGGGACCCTGCAGCAGCTGCTAGCGCTGCACCTCCCATAGCTACGCTGTCCTCATCTTTTCAGTTAGCCAATAAAAGGTATGAATTATTTTAGACTGTGAATATTTTCTGTCACTTTTAGAGCCACATTTTCTTCACTCAGTTGTTCCATGTATCCAGTTTACTGTTATGGATGCTAATTCCAGCTTCTCTTCACCTGTATAGGTATAAAAATTAACCAGACCTTCTTCTCCCATTGACTTTCCGTTCGAGTTTGACTCGAACTTCGAACCAAGCTTCTCAAAATTCGAGGTTCTACTCGAACTTTTTAGGCTTCACTCATCACTAATCATAGCGGATAAGTGTGCACTACTTTAGCAACACTGAGAAAAAGACAAAGGAATGGATACGGCTATGCTTTCTGCTCACAAGCTACCATGGAGTAATGGAGGGGGGGGGGGGGGGTTCAATAAGAGCTTGTGACAAGATAGGGGAACATGGAGTTTTAAGACAAGAAAAAAAAAACCCTCAAAAATGTAACATGTCTTTCTGTAACATTAAAATCTGACATACAGATGCTGAAAGCTTCAAATAGGCTCGTGGCATAAAACTTTTAAAGACAATAACTATTATAGCTCAGTAAAATCTAGAACACAGTACCATGGTAGATCATAACCTTAAAGGGATTCTATGACCAAAAAAAGTTAAAAAAAAAAAAAAAAAAACAAAAAAAAAACAACCCACAATAACCCATAACTGGCTGCAAACAGCTTAACAGAGCAGTAATATATAAGCAAAACCTCTCCTGCCACACCAATGGTTTCTTAGTCCTTCGCCAGTCTTTGCTTATTTGGCAACAGCTGTACTCAACACATGACAGTGGCAGCCAATCACTGTCCGCAGTAAAGTGCCATCTGTACGAATATCGTCACTGACGTATCCAGCTGTGCTTATTAATATTATTTTTTTACTGTAGCAGACCCTTTAAAAGGGGCAACAGGAAAATAAAAAAAAAAAATGTGGGTAAAGAAATCGGACTCTCTCTGATAAAGTATTTTTTTTTTTTTATAGCGACTGAATCGACTGCTAAACAGGTAAGCCACCAGTACTTGTAAAAAGACCATAATTTATTTCTTCTAGAAAACAGTAGAGCCTACAGGTTACAAAATAAAACAAAGTGTTACCTCCGTGGTGATGTGAAAGGCTCCCACCATTAGCAAGAATCTCTTCCCTAGCAGCAAACTGAAAGAAGGAAATTAGACAAGGCAAATGTGGCATAACTCATACTTCACTGCATATAGAACATCAACCAATAAAACCAACATTGTAAGAACCTTATGAATGACTCCTTGTCTAGGTCATTTTTAGAGCACATTTTTTAGGATACTGCTGCACTGGTTAAAAAAGAAAAAATTGGGATTTTTGTACTTAACGTAAAAGCCTTTTCTCATCTGATTCATTGGGGGACACAGAACCTTGGATATAAGACTTCGCCCTAGGAGGCTGACACTAGGAGGAAACCAAAAGTGTTGGCTTCACCTGGACAGGCTATATCCCTCCTACTGACACCAGGCTATTCAGTTGGTACAAAAGATGTAGCAGAAAAGAAAAACCACAGTCCGACTTCAAGGAGGGAATGCCGAAAATGAGAATCGGGAAAGGAAGAAGACCAAAAGAAGAAGGGATCTGTGACCCCCACATAAAACAGACGAGAAAAGGATTTTACAGTAAGTGCAAAAATCCCAATTTCTAATCAATATCATTGGGGAACACAGCAACTTGGGATGACCAAAAGCAGTACAAGAGGGTGGGTAAAAAATTAGAAGATCAACAACAGTGCAAGACATTTAGCACAAGGCTGCCTGATGATTGTTAGTGTCAAGGCAAATGTACATATTTGATAGGACTTTGAAATAATTTGAACTAAAGCCCAGGTTGAAGCCCTGCAAACCTGAAAGTATGATGCCACAGCACCAAAGAGACACCAACCACTTGAGTGGAATGAGCGGTGACCCTGAAAAGAAGAGGTTAAAACGTTGCAGGTTTTTTTTACTGGGATTCGTTTGAATAAAAAGACACCTATGCTGACGCCACTTTTTGAACTTTATTTGGAATACGGAGAGGAATAGGTTATTCCCTGGAACGGTAGGCTTCCGAAACTGCAGACTGAATCCAGCTGGCAATGGTAGCCTCACAGGCCACCAGGCCCCTATCTGGGCCAATTGGAACAGATTAAGGGAATTGGAACACCTGAAAGATTCAGAAGTTGTGAGGTAGAGCCAAACAGGTCCAACAATGTCCAAACAATTCAGAGACCCCTCCTGAGGGCGCGAGATTGAGGGGCAACATGAGGGGCAGCACTTTGTACTTGTTCAGGAGGAATGAGGATACCACCTTAGGGAGAGAACTTCAACGGCATTCAAACAAGACTTATATTTCATGGCTCGATCGGGCTACGAATAGATGGAGTGGAATGAGTGACCCCTGCAAAAAAAAGTCTAGACCTGAGGACAGGATGTTCAGGTGTACTTGAAAATGAACAAAGAGGGCAGAAATCTGACCTCTCAAGGAGAAAACAGCAAAGGCCCTCCTCCAGACCAGACTGGAGGACAGTACTCGTGGGGTATACAAAACCCCCTGGGTGAAAACCGCACGTCTCGCACTAAGTTAAGAAGGTTCTCCAGGTACGTTAATAAATACGGCACGATAATAAATACATCCGACTGCGGCTTGCGGGTCCAAAAGATGGTCTGAACCACAGAATCTGAGAGACCACGAAATTCTAAAATTGTTGCTACAACCTCCAAACCATCAAATGCAGTGGGTTGGAACAGAGGACCTTTGGAAGGAAAGGTCTGAGCGCAGAGGGAGGGGCTCCAGATATCTGCCAACAAGGCGACGAGATCTGTGTACCATGCTCTGCGGGGCCAAACTGATGTGATAAGCATGGCTGGAAAACTCTTGCTCTTGACTCGTTTGAGCACTTGAAGGAGGAGGGAAAAAAGGTAGACCAGCGCAAAGTGAGTTAATGGAAGAACTAGCGAGTCTATGGTGAGAGCCAGAGGAACTCTGGACCTGAATACACAATTCCAGAGCAGATGGTTGAGGTGGGATGCAAACAGATCAGCGCCTTGGAAGGAAATGGCAATATACGGCGGACCAAGAACGTCAGGCCTGAATCCTTTTTGAAGATCTATCAAGAGGGAACCTCGTCACATCTCATTAAGTGACTTTGGCAACTTGGTCAAAACCCAGAAAGTTGCCCATCTTTATTAAAAGACTGTGCCGAAAATAAAAAATGCAGCAGACCATACTTCCTATGGACACTAGGCTAAAATGGAGTAGCCTGGCGTCAGTATGAGGGATATAGCCTGTCCGGGTGGCGCCAACACGTTTGGTTTTAGCCTAGTGTCAGCCTCGTAGGGGGAGGTCCTATACCCAAGGTGCTGTTTCCCCCAATGATACTGAAGAGAAAAAAGCTTTTACTCACCCTTCCTCTCACTTGCGTTCCACCGATTGGCTTCACTAGAGTCGGAAGTCAACAGAAGACCGGAGGAGACAGAGTGGAATTCAAGTGAAAGGAGATGTGAGGAAAAGATTTTTTTTTTTTATTTCATTAGGACACAGCATATCCTAAAATATTTTATTATAATGACCTGGGCAATCCCTTTAATGTACAGCTACATTAAGGCTATGTTCACACGGCTTATTTCAGAACGTATTTACATCGGATTGCCGATCGTAAATACGTTCTGAAATCAGTTGAAAATCAGTTGCAAATAAGTGCCACTAAGTGTGGCACGTATTTGTAACAGATTTCGACGGATTCACCATCTCCAATCATTGTAGGTGGTGAATCCGTCCGTAAATAATTGACATGCACATTGTTTTCCGTCCGGATTGCCGTCGTCAATCCGCGGCGGCAATCCGGCACGGAAATACGCGTCGTGTGAACGACGAGCCGTATTTTCTATTGAAATCAATAGAAAATAGGCTGTTCTGACTGATTTGCCGACGGATTGACGATCGTCAATGTCGGCAAATCCGCGGCGAAATAAGCCGTGTGAACGAGGCCTAACAAAACGGTTTTATGCGATCAAGGACAAGTGCACACAAACATATACCCAAATACATAATTTAAGGTCTGTTGCAAGTTAACAGCAGTCTAGCCTTGGGTGGTAAAAATATTAGGTTTCCCTTTAAACAATTCTAACCATTGGGACCATACAGAGTGGTGGCCAGGGAGTACTCTATAAGCAGACCAAACCAGAATGTGGCCACCATGAACAATGTTACGGAGGTATGAGTGAATGAATAACTGGAATAAAAAATTGCTGTGAAGTAGTGATGCATAAGATACCAGCAAGTGTAAGCTCATGTCACTTCCTTACAGAGGGACAATTCTTCAATATATATATATTTGGAGAAGCTTCACTTCTATATATCAGTCTCTAACAGTTCTAATCTGAAATACCTAATTTCACATTTAACTATCAGTTAATATATAGGAAGCTTTATAAAAGGGGTCTGTATTCTAAAAATGACATACAAATATCTTTACTTTTAATAGGTAAAGAAGGGCACTTAAATTTTCAGACATTACAGCTTCACAAACTAATAAATATGTAACAAACAATATAAGGGTATGTAGAAAAGTCCAAATCAAATCATAATTTACTGAATCACCGGAAGATTTTGCATATACCTCGATTTCTTCATAGACATGAACTGGATCACTTATGCCTCTGTAATTAAAAGCAAAGTAGAAATATACACAGGCACCAGCATCGTAGGTCTGCGTTACCCTAAAAGAGATGAGAAGTGACATTTTACAAAGGGTATGTGGGTCCGACCAAGCATTTATGTAATGTATTATCAACTGTAAATGAGCATCATGTAACCGAGTTCCCAGCACTCGAAGACCACATCATGTACACAGCACCCGCATGTAAGCAGGCTAAGGAAATGATTATATAGAATAGGCCAACCATTCCTTCATGGTGGGGTCTCTGCATCTTTTCCCAAGAAAGAGGAACCTTATAGGGAATCCGGTAACAGTCAACAGTATAAGGTCAAAATAAACTTGTGAGAAATACCCCAATACCAGCAATATAATATCACTTGCTACTTTTCATAAAATCTGTGTTTCCCCTGAGCGAAGTGCTAGCCCTACTCATGATATTCTTAGTCCTGGTGCAGTCAGATTCAGCAGCATAAATCCAGCTTCAGATTCCCTTTACGGTTGTCCAGAATTATAGAAAGATGGCTGCCTTCTTCCACAAACAGCCTCACATCTGTCCACTGGTTGTATTGTTGCTCAGCCCCATTACCTTCAGTAGGTGTAAGCTACAATAAGGTTATGTTCACACGGCTTCTCTCATAGAGAACTATGGATTACGCCTCCTCTACCCACTTGTACAATAAGATCAAATTGTAGGAGCGGGGAGATAAGTGACATGTCAATTGCTTGCGGCGAATACGCACCGCGAGTAATGAATGTCTATGGGGCCGGCAGGCTGCTCAGCTCGACTCCCAAATCACCCGGCGTAATTGCGGTCGTACTGTATGTGCCACAATTACGCCGTGTGAACATAGCCTAAGTGTTAAAACCCATGGTCACATGAGGTGCTGTTTCTGAAGGAAAGGAAACATGTTTTTACAATTCTGGACAAACCCTTTAAGCTGCCAATGCACTTGATGCGAATAGGTCATCATATTTTTTAGCCTATGTTTTTATGTTAAACACAATTTTTAAGATTTTTTTTTTTTTATCCAGATCACTATCAATATTGATGAAAAATCCTGAAATCCCGCACTTTGGCCACTAGGCCTAATAACAGTCTGACACTTCATGTTTTGTAGAGATCACTTCTCAGCAGTCGCCTCATTATCAGCAGAGGCGGCATTACAATGAAATGTGACATCAATGTGTAGATAATAAAGAATCCATCATTCTCAATAGGAGATAGGCACAGCTCACCCAATCTTCCTCCCTGCACACTGACTTCTTCCCAGGTCACAAAGCATCCCTAGAAAACTCTCCAACAGAAGTGAAAAGGGTTGTCTCACTACAAGGTTTGCTTTTTATGTTAAAGATCTTGCAAAAACAAGTCATTTTGCAATATATGTCCATTAACAGTGTCCTACCTATTCCTAGATATCCCCTTTTGTATGGGCTGCATCAGCTCCTCAGGTCGCTATAGCTACAGAACTGTTTACTCTCTCCTGATAGGCTGCCGGCACTGGTCGCTATAGCTACAGACCTGGCTTCTACTGCAGCCTAGTAGAAGCCAGTAAACACGCCCCTGAATTCAAAATGAAACCAAGAAAACAGGACTGAGGTGAGATGAATCGATGTAGTGAGACAACCCCTTTAATGAGTCAGCTCCTGTTCACATACCTCTGTCCATGAACCTACTGTAAAGCATCTCTCTAAATGCTTGTAAAAGCCGATAACGCAAGATGGCTGCCCCCACAATCATATACAGAAATAAAATCTACAGTCAAAAAATTAAAAGGGCTAAGAAAAGAATATACATCTCGTATAGCAATATGTCATTTTAATTTGTAGAAAAAATATATGGGGAATTCCCTTTAAAAGCAAAGTTGTCATGTCTATTGACTTGGTGACGTCACCCCAGATTGCTTTTGGTCACATATATGGTCAGCTTTACTCCAACTTCAATGAGGCTTGTTGCTGGTTGTTATATTCTGACCAAGCATTGCCTGCCCATGCTTGCACCTCGGAGCAGGGTCGGCATGCCCTGTAAGGATGAATGCGTACAGGATGGATTTGCTTCAGATTTTTTTAGTCAGTTTGGGCACTGCAAATCTGCAGCAGATTATATTACCGGCCATGTCAATAGGATATTATAAATCCCATTCTCACATGGCGGACATTGACCAGTGCTGCGGATTTTTACATTTGCACCATGACCACTTCTTTTACAGATTTATTGTAGGTTTTACCCCATTAAACCAAATGGGGTAAAATCAGCTTGATCTGTTGCAGATTTTTATGTGCACATTTACCTGAGGATTTGTAGTTGTTTTTGCTGCTCCATTAAACACCAAAAACACATCTGGGCTTAAACAATGTATAAATTTACAGGATAAACTATTTCCAAGGCACCTCTTGCATTACAGACAGCAGATGTGTGCACAGAGCCCTGTACCACAAGCACGGCCATAAATAAGGATCTCGGTTATGAATTTGCTGTTATGGTTTTATCGCATCAGATGTCAAAGGTTATCGAGATTTGTCTAAATATAGAAAAGCAGCTGAGTTCAGTGCACAGGACCCAGCGCAGAGATCAGCTTCCTCAATATACACATAGCAAGATTTACAATAGCAGGTCAGAGGGAGGTAAACACTGTATCCACCGAGCACACATCCTACAATAGAAGTATAGCGATCACTCTGTACAATATATATAATAAATGCACTGGTTTCCAGAGTCATAAGTCTTCATTTAGTTTCGGTGCAGTTTTAAAAGGGGTATATCGCTATTTAGGAAAAATAAAGGAATATTAGGGTATGTTCTCACAGCATTTTTGGATCTGATTTTGGATCCGGAAATCGCATCCAAAATTTATCAATCTGATTGCGTCAATCGGATCCAAAATGCATCCAACACGCAGGTGTGTGTTTGGCTGCGTTTAGGCTGCAGCAGGATCGCACCCTATAGTTTTAAATAAGGCATCTGCTGCGTCTTTCAGATCAAGAATTGATAGAACAATTTTTTGAACAGATCCGAAAGACGCAAGTAAACACGCATTGGCGATGTAAAATCACACTGCTAGATGTGTGTTTGGGTCCGTTAGAGTCCGAAAGTCCGAAAGACGGAACAGACAGAACACGCCGTGTGAACATACCCTTAGAGGAGAAGATTTACTTAGAGGCCTTTTTCAAGTCTTCAAAAAATGTCTTCCTACCGGCTCCCAATGCGCTAAACTAAAAATGTAAATGGGTATCAGCTCTTCCGTCACTGCTGTTCGAGTGCCACTGACACTCCATTGTCTCCACTGATGATGTCACGTTCATGACTCAATGAACGCTGCAGCCAATCACTGGCCTCAGTGGTCATGTCTCATACATGTAGGCAGGTAGCAAGTCATGCCAGTGATTGGCTGCTGCGTCATGTGAGCCATGATGGTGGCATCATCAGTGGAGGGCAGTGGAGCTCCAGCAGCATTGGGACAGGGAAGTATCAGTTCAATTATTAGGCAAGTGAAAGGTGGTAGGTTTTTAAAAGATTTTAAGTTTCAAGGACTTTTTCATGTACAAAAATAATCAAAGGAAATCCAAAAACTCTTAAAGGGAATGTGTCATCAAAAAAGGAGTCACTGCTTAAGTCCCATTTTTATGTTAAACACATTTTTTAGGATTTTTTTTTTCTTTTCATATCACTTTGGCCACTAGGCTTTGTTTGCACTGCTTTAACAGCAGTGAGAGAGATGCTTTACAGTAGCTTCATGTACATAGGAGACTTAAGACTGACTCAGTCCCATTCACTTCTATAGGAGAGTTTTCTAGTCATGCTCTGTGACCTGGGAAGAAGTCAATGTGCAGGGAGGTGAAAGGGTGAACTGTGACTATCTCCTCTTGTGACTGGTGGATCCTGTGTTATCTATTCACACTGGTGTCTCCTTTCAGTTTGACCCACTTTGTGCTGATGAGCAGACAACTGAGAATCTTTCTGTACAGAACAGGAAGTGTCAGACTATTATTAGGCCTAGTGGCTAAAGTGAAAACTGCAGGACTTAAAGGGGATGTATCGCTTCTTTAGTTCGGCTGATTCATACTGCTATCAGCTTCTCAACTCTAAAATACAGGGGCGTTTCTTCCCCTCCCAGCAGGGTGACAACACCCCCCCCTCCCTGTTCATGCTGGCCCCCGAGACCCCCCCCCCTCCCTCTCTGAGTCCACATGTCACTGTGTCTCTCCCTATGCAGTCTTATTTATAGGAGCTGTATACATACTACAGGCTGCATATCATCTAGACTGAGCACTGATCTCGTCTTCTCTCACAGCTGGAGATTTGTTACAGTTGAATCCAGTGTTCCTATGAACGGCACAGATCTCCCTTCTATGCAGGAGAGTTAGGCACCGAGACACAACTGATTGTAGAATCTGCTGCAGTGTGTTTCTGCTAGGTGTGCAGAGAGAAATTGCTACGGCCCCTTAATGTGAGTCAGGCAGGGATCGACACACAATTGTGCTGTTTCCTAATTGAAGAAGCCCTGCAATGTTATTCTGTTTCTTCTGGCTGTGCAGAGTGAAAATGTGCCGATCCCTTACTCTGAGTGAGAGAGACAGGAATGCTGGCTCCTGTGAATACGACCGGGGCCGAACAGAATGTAAATGAGCTCTCAGCTAGTGAAATGCAAGGAGGAGGGATCCGACCAGCACTGGAGATCAGTGTAAACAGAAACAGAAGATAAGGAAAACTGTGATAAGGCAGCTTTGCTAATGACATCCAGTTGCAAAGTTACTTGTTTTCACTGTCCCCTTATTCTGCAGGCCATTTAACGAAATGATACAACCCCTTTAAGAATTATTAAAAAATACTGAAAGTGATATGGATAATTAAAAAAAAAATATGACCAAAAATTCTTTAAAATGTGTTGAACATAAAAATATGAGTTAAACAATAAGTCATTTTTCATGACACATTCCCTTTAACACTGCTGAGAGTCACAGATTGGTATAAAGGAATTTGATAATCAACAGTATCATCTGTAAGTTGATTGGCTGGGTTCACTCATGTCAGTTTAAAGAAGAAATTTCTAGCTGGAATACTTATTTTGTTTTCGAAAACAGCTGTTCCTCTGTTATTCCTCCAGGAAACCTGAAAACCAGTTGGTATGTGGGCGTTACCACTTACCTCATGAATGGGCTCTCTACAAAGTCTGCCATGGTCAGCACTAATTAGACAGTGTCATGTTACATATAAAAGCATACTCTTGACAAAGGGGATAGGAACACCCATTTGTCAATTTATTCATACATTTCCTGGAGGAACAGCACATGACGCGGCACAACGCAATGTTCTAAAACAAGATGCTTCAGGGGAATATAGGTATTGAGCGATACACACTTGTCAGGAGACAGGTCGCCGTGGAGTGGAAGACATGAGAGCGGATGTGTCTTAGTTTCCAAACTACAGGATGCCAGGGCCATCTTTTTTCATTGGGCACACTAGGCAGTTGCCCGGGGGCTCCACAAGTATTGGGGCCCCAGGTGGTGTATGTTTGTCCCAGGAATACAAGAAACATACCCTGGATCCCTTGGTTGGCTTTGCTTATTTAACTGTTTGTATGTTTTTAGGACACGCAAAAAGTTAAAAACCATGGTGGAGAAGGGAGCCAGAGGCTCCCTGCCCTGCCAAATAATCTTGTAGGTTGCAGGCTGCCTGTGTCCAGACATAAGTGGTGTGATAATATGGGTGTGCTTACGGGGGCTCGAGGCATGGCCAAATGTGATGTCATGTATGCGGGCAGGGCCCACTGCAGTACTATGCCCAGGGGCCCATAACTGTTAGGACGGCTCTGCAGGATGCTGGATTACAGCACACAAAAGAATATACAAAAAGGAAGAAAAACAGGACGAAAAGACCCATTCCTTAAAAAAATCCAGCTTTTTGTAACCTGCTATGAACGAGCTTCCGTACAACTCTATATTTAGATTTCAAATATGAATCTGATTTTTATCGGCCTCAATAGAATCCTATATTCTACTACTCCTTCATTGGCCAAAAATATCAAAGGGAGTATTGAAAGCCCAGACTGCTCTGTAAATCAGATACACAGAGATGCATATATCCCCGTTACACAGCATATACATAAGAATAAAGGATTCAGTATTTTCCTTGCTTGTGGAATCCACTGAGCTGAGAATGAATGGCTGAGCCGCCGCATTACTCTTGTTGAAAGATTGAATGGTACAGTAGCTATTAAATTCCAGCTGTTAAAACATATTCATAAACGTGAAAGAGCAGAAGTCATACACAGTCTTCATGCGGCATGCAGCGGTCTACACTACAGGCGGAGCATCTCTTGTCTAGGGGGTGTATTAAACTGACAGCTAAAATGACAACCTGTGTATACTTAGCACATATAATATATGCATTAACTACTGTCATAACTCCTGGGAAAGCATGAAGGGGGATTTTGTAAGACAATATTCCAAATTATTTTTTGTTGACTGCTTGAACTGAGTCATGGACCCAAAGATTTACTCAAAGTGCCACTCGCTTCCTCGAATAAGCAGCAGTAGTTTTGCTTTCCTCTGAATCAACACTAAAGACGTTTCAACTTGATGGACTCCGAACGTGAATTCTTATGGAAATTTCTGCTGAGAATCGGTTCCATGCATCCAGGGTTGTGGAGTCGGAGTCATTATAAAATGGGCCAACTCCCAAAATATATAATAAATTGGTCCAGTTTAATGCAGCGCCAGGACCAAGTGTTACTGCTACCAAATCTTCAGCCTCCTCAGAGAAGGAGCTTAAAGGGGTTTTGCCACGATCTCATTTCATACCTCCTGCATCCAGCTCTGTGTGCTTTGTTTGAATTGCATATCATGTGACCCAGCAGGATGACATCACCAGGCCTTTCCTCTCTCTAGTGAAAGAAAGGTCTGTTTATGTATAGAATTGTAAGTAGCTACACTGTAGCTCAGAGGAAACATTTTTGCCTCACAAGAGTCCTTGGTTCAAATCCCTGCAGGAACTTAAACTGTGGATTTTTTTTCTCTTTATCAATGCACAGACCTCATTGAGGTTTCTCTTTTTTATTTATTTGCACTGTTTGACTAATTACTAAGGAGTACAGAGGACAGGAGTAGAGTGACAGCACCTGGGGTTTGAACACTCAGTAGCTGCCTGAGAGGAGAGGTGATGTCTGAGCATGTGCGACCAGGACTGAGGAGCTCTCAGCCCTGGTTGTATCCCCTGGAGAGGAGCTGTAAACAATGGATCACTAAAGGAGCAGCTAAAACAAAAACGGTGCAGAATTTTTAATAATGATGAATGGTGAAAATGTTTGTTATTTAATTTTCAAACTTCCCATGTCAATTTTACTTTGTGGCAAAACCCCTTTAATTTTGAAAAGGATTTAGATGACATGGAGCAGGTAAAGCATTGCCGCAGTGGAAAAAATTCCACTCCCATAGCAAACAGACTGACCAGATTTCAGCAAAATTTTTCACTTGCTTTCAAAGAAGCAGAAGAGTTTAATCATTTATCAAAACGGATTGTATAGAAGGCAATTCCTTTATACCCTGAAATTGAGATGTTGCCCAGGTGGTCACCCCTTTGCCACTGACCCAAGTTAGTGTAAAGAGGCTGTTCTCAAGCCTGGAAATAATGAGATCAGATGTGAGGTCATCTGAATAAGGATCTGATGGAGGCAATACTATTTCTCAGAACAAACTCAGACTCCACAAATGTTATTCACTAAGTTTTTGTTAAAAACTGTTTTTTCCCCCACTTACTGCAGAATTTTTCATATTTAAAATGTATTAACTTTTTTTATATTCTAAAGTTGTATCCAATAAATAGATTTTACACTGATGAGCAAAAGGGTAACAATGTTTTGAACTCTTGACTTTCAGGCTCTTTATCTCACCATCCACTACAGCTATGAACGCAAGACTCCCGTCATTTTGTAGACAATCAACTTTGACTTGCAACTATTTAGCATCTGCTTAGTTACGCAGATTCTTATCATGTAACTGCATTGTTATGGTTTTGCTCCTGGTGATGGGACAATCTTTTTCTTCTTGTATACTACAAATTACAACCTGTTTTCACATTCCCTAATAGCTCAGTGACAAGGTGAAGTCTCAACTTCAATCTTGTCATAAGAAGCGCTGACTCGAGTTTGCAAAAACGTATGAAAAATGGAAGATTGAAAACGGGTGATTTGGAGTGATGATGGGTAAAAATAGGATTGGAAGAATGGGGCTAATGGATCGATAAAATTGAATAAACTGTTAAGTTCAGTGGAGGAAGCCTGATTATATGGGGATGTTTCACAGCCAAAGATGTTGGATACTTGACCAGGATCAATGCTGATCTCAATGCTGAGCTATATGCGAGTGTCCTACAAGATGAGTTATTTCATACACTCGAGTACTACGGGTATGAAAAGGATGATATAATGTTCCAGCAGGACAAGGACCTGAAGCACACATCAAGGTTGGGGAAGGAATGGTTCAATGTCAATCAAGTAGAGTTGCTGCAAAACCCTCCACAGTCCCCAGACCTCAATCAAATTGAACACGTGTGGGTAGAGTTGAAGAAAAAGCTGTATTCGTACCCAAGTTGAGTATGCACCAACATTGGGAATGTGTAGAAGAGACCTGGGAGCAGATTTTGGTCAAGATGTGCTTGAATCTGATCCAGAGCCCAGAAGGATTCAGGCAGTATTGAAAACCAAAAGGTGGATTTACCAAATACTAGCAAAATAATAAAAATTAACATTTTGATTTTTAGGAGCCAAACAGTAACAATGCAGTTACATGACAAGAATCTGCAGAACTAAGCAGATGCTAAATACTTGCAAGTCAAATTTATGTATAATATAGCTAAGATGAATGTCTATAAAAAGATGGCAGTCTCACGTTCAATGTAGTGGAGGGTGAGATATGGAGCCTGAAAGTCAAAAGTTCAAAACATTGTTACCATTTTGCTTGTCAGTGTCTGTTCTACCTAAATAGCTTAATTATTGCATCATAATGTGATAAAAAGCCTGATGTTACCCTTTTACTACAGTAAAGTTATCACTTAAACATGAGCCATTTTTGAGAGAGTGGGCGTCAGGAGTCAGGGAAATTGAGGAGTCGGAGCTTTGGCTTATCGACTCCACTGCCCTGCATGCATCTGAATAGAGTCATTTCAGAACCAAGGACGTGGATTTCTGCAGTCAGAAAAATAGGACAGCCACAGAAATGTCTGCGACATGGGAATAAAGACTTAACGGGGTTGTCTCATCTCAAAGTTTCATAGGATGCATGAATGAAATAATGCTGCTTTGCTCTGTCACTTCCTGGTCAAGCGGTCTGTAATTAGCATATGATCTCCATGTATTCAGACTTCTGCTAATTAGATTAACTCAGAAGCCCTGGTCCTGACAGCATGAGATTTAAGTAAACAGCAGTAATTCCTGTCTTTTGTCTGAAAGATCAGATAACAAACAAGCTCTCACTGACCAAAGTTCTGTGCTGGTCACAACCTGTATGATGACATCACTCCCTGCTATCAGATGAACAAACAGCAGGGGAGAAGACCTACACAGGTAGGTCACTTGGGGAACCAGAGACAGCACAGAAGGTGATAAAATCATTTGTAGCTCCTTAACAAAAAAAAAAAAAAGAACAACGCAATATATTTGGAAAACATCTTCATTTAGTGTTCCCTACATTTTGAAAGCTGATCTCTGTAGCGAGACAACCCCTTTAAAGGGAACCTATCACAGTGATCTTGCTATCTGATCTGCAGGCAGCATGTTACAAAACAGAAGGAGATGGACAGATACTTAGGGAAAGATTCATCAAAACTTCTAACTTATTAATTTAATGTGCTGCTTACTCTGAGTTAAAGAGTCCAGTGGACGGTGTTAGCAGTGATTGACAGTATTCCTGGTAGGAATGTGCAAACAGAAATAGCTGTCAATCACTAATTGACTCCCATTGTAAAGAAAAATGTATACCTAGTGGTGTTTTTATACTTTTTTAATACAGAAGTCTTACAATGCGCCACCTGTATCGTTGTGTTGATAAATCTGGCACGTTTAGACTGTACACAGTTTACACTATTAGTTGGCGTACTTTATGCCACTAAGTGTGCCAAAAGTTTGGTGCATTTTTTGGAGCACGGCATTGCAAATTGAGCCATACACATTTCCACTAAGCCACACCTGGTTGGTTACACAAGGCGCAGAATGAACTAGAAACGGTCTAAAACATAGTAAATGTGGTGTATAGCATGTATGCATCCATAGCTTTTAAAATCATGTCCTTGCTTTTCAAAACACTTTGTCCATCTGTCAATAAGCTTTTGTCACATCACGGCCACTTTATTAGGTACACCATGCTAGTAACGGTAGATCATTCAGACCAGAACTATTTGCTTCAGAAAAACTAGGCACTCACAGAAATGTCTGTCGACTGGAATAAAGACTTCAACAAGGTGTTGCTCATCTCAAAGTTTCATAGGATGCATGAATGAAAATAATGTGCCTGCCTGTCACTTCCTGGTCAAGCGGTGTAATTACATATGATTCAGTATCAGACTTCTGACTCATTAGATTAATCAGAGCCTGTCCTGACAGCATAATTTAGTAACAGCATAATTCCGTATTTTGTCTGAAAGCAGATAACTAACAGCTCTCAGACCAAAGTTCTGGTGGTCCAACCTGTATGATGACATCATCCCTGCTATCGATGCACAACAGCAGGGAAGACCTACACAGGTAGTGTCACTTGTGAACTAGTGACAGCAGCAGAAGGTGAAAATCCATTTGTGCTACTTAACAAAAAAAAAAAAAGAACAACGCATATATGGAAAACATCTTCATTTAGTGTTCCCTACTTTTGAAAGCTGATCTCTGTACGGACAACCCCTTTAAAGGGAACCTGTCATCAGTGATTTGCTATCTATCTGCAGGCGCATGTACAAAACAGAAGGAGATGGACAGATACGGGAAGAGATTCATCAAACTTCTAACTTTTATTTAATGTGCTGCTTACTTGAGTTAGAAGATCCAGTGGACGGTGTTACAGTGATTGACAGCTATTCTGGTATGAATTGCAAAAGAATAGTGTCAATCACTGACTTGGACTCACTTGTAAAGAAAAATGTATACCTGTTGTGTTTTTATACTTTTTCATTAAAAGTCTTACAATGCGACTTGTATCGTTGTATAAATCTGGCAGTTTAGAGTACACAGTTTACACTATTAGTTGGCGACTTTATGCCACTAGTTGGCCAAAAAGATTGTGCATTTTCGAGCACGGCATTGCAAATTGAGCCATACACATTTCCACTAATGCCACTGGTTGGTTACACAGGCGCAGAATGACTTGACGGTCTAAACATAGTAAATGTGTGTATAGCATGTGATCCATGCTTTTAAAATCATAGTCCTTGTTTAACACTTTGTGACCACTGTCCAATAAAGCTTTTGTATTACCCTACTCAAAAATGGTTTAGGCTGAGCTGCAAATCATGACTGCAGCTCCGTATGCATTTTCATGTAACGACTTAAAGGGGTTGTCTCACCACAAGGATTGTTTATGTTAAAGGATCTTGCAAAAACAAGTCAATTTGCAATATGTGTCCATTATTAGTGTCCTATTGATTCCAAGATATCCCCTCTTGTATGGGCAGCTCCTCAGGTTGCTATAGCTACAGACCTGTTTGATCTCTCCTGGTAGGTTCCCAGCACTGGTCGCTATAGCTACAGACCAGGTGTCCTCAGCAGCTCCTCACTGCAGGCCAGTAGAAGCCAGTAAACACTGAATTCAAAACTGAAAACAGGACTGAAGTATGATGAATCAATATAGTGAGACAACCCCTTTAATACCCTTGGATAACAGTCCTCTCTTTTTTCGTGCAATTTTCCTTGAACGTCTCTATCCACTCTCACACACGTCTTCACAACTTAAGACTTTCTCCATACTGTTCACAAAGTATTTCATAAGTTTAAGCACCAGACCCAACCTTAGACCAAAAAAAAAAAAAAAAAAAAAAGAAAAGAATCACCACACGATGCTCTTCCTTCGTGCAAATCACAAGTGGAGCCGCCGTTGCATGATAGCACAAATAGACCGATGTAATACCTGCACAGAAGCACCTAGGGAACCAGCCACAGGGTATGGCAAGGGGTGATCAGACCGTGTGGATAAGAGAAATTTTAATAGAACTGGAGTGCGCATAATTTGGGACTCCACAGAGAACTACTTATACAGAGTACAGTATATGTCTTTACTTGACAACTGTCTTTTTAATCTTGATCCTCTGGGCCGGCTGTGTGGGCCCAACAGCCCAGGTGATCATGCTGAACGATGCATAAATCTGTGTCCAAGAAAATGAATGGGTAAAAGCATAATCTCAAAGGAGGCCGACGTTCTCCAGAACAGAAGTGTAAAATTGGGGGTCTCTGCTTCTTGAAACAGGGCTCCCCATAACACTGGGTCTGTTTTTAAAGTGATCAAAACAAAATGGAAATGATATGAATAAATATTGAATAGGACTCCACTCACATAGGCGACTGGACTTCCCACAGCATGCAGTTTACATTAATGCCACATAAAAGTATATGGAGTTTCCAGATTTGGAGAGATGTCTTTGCTAAAAATAACCTGTATTTATTTAGACACCAACACCACAGTCTGCTGTATAAGCCAAGCTCATTTTCTTATAGCTGCACACATTTAAACCTTTTATTGAGAACTTGAGAACTCCGAATAAATCATTTTTAAGGGCACAAGCTCCTAGGAACGGAGTGTAAACCTACATGTCCAGGAAAAAATATTCAGAAATCCAAAGACAGTAACCTGAGGCAAAGGTATCCAAAACACATCATTTTATTATTTAAATGACAGACAAAAAACCATACAAAATCAAAAACACTCCAAAGAGTATGTATAAATGTATTCGGAGTGTGTATGTGTGTGTATGTGTGTGTGTATATATATATATACACACACACACATACATAGTTGCCAACTTTTGAAAATGAAAAAGCAGGAGAGGTTAGTGGGCGGCGCGCTACGCGCGCCAAAAAAGTGCATGGAAACACCCATCTTGACCGTATGCCCCCACCCTTCAAAAATCCCCACCCACACCACCAAACTGCAATAAGGCTGTGGGAGAAAGCCCGGTAGATGCCCTTATAGCCAGGTAGTAGCCCCCCCATAACCAGGTAGTGCCCCTTACAGACAGGTAGATGCCCCCTTGTAGCCAGGTAGATGCCCCCTCTGTAGCCAGGTAGAGCCAAATTTGTAGCCAGGTAGATGCCCCCTTTCTTTAGCCAGGTAGATGCCCCCATTCTTTAGCCAGGTAGATGCCCCCATTGTTAGCCAGGTAGACGCCCCCATTGTTAGCCAGGTAGTGCCCCCATGTTAGCCAGGTAGTTCCTCCATTGTTTGCCAGGTAGTGCTGCCATTGTTTGCCAGGTATTGCCCCATTGTTTGCCAGGTAGTGCCCCATTGTTTGCCAGGTAGATGCCCCCATTGTTTGCCAGGTAGTGCCCCCATCTGTTAGCCAGGTAGTGCCCCTCTGTTAGCCAGGTAGTGCCCCCCTCTGTTAGCCAGGTAGTGCCCCCTCTGTCAGCCAGGTAGTGCCCCTCTGTCAGCAGGTAGTGCCCCCTCTGTTAGCCAGGTAGTGCCCCCTCTGTTAGCCAGGTAGTGCCCCCTCTGTTAGCCAGGTAGTGCCCCCCTCTGTTAGCCAGGTAGTGCCCCCCTCTGTTAGCAGGTAGTGCCCCCTCTGTTAGCGGTAGTGCCCCCCTCTGTTAGCAGGTAGTGCCCCATCTGTTAGCCAGGTAGTGCCCCCATCTGTTAGCCAGGTAGTGCCCCCATCTGTTGCCAGGTAGTTCCCCCACACACTCATATATATGTTATATTCCAACACCATCTATTATACACAGTACCCCACATATTATAGCACAGGTAGTCCACAACACATTTAGTATAACACTTCGTCCACACACACATATGATTCCAGGTAGTATACACACACACACATATATTTACAACACTATATTATATACAAACAACACACACTTATATATAACACACACACAACACATATATATATACACACACACACACACACACCACACATATATATACACACACACACAACACACACACCAATATATATCACACACACACACACACACACACACACACACATTTATATACACACACACAACACCACCACACCACACACTATATATATATACACTACACACACACACACACCACACACCCCTCTTTGGAGTGTTTTTCATTTTGTATGGTCTTCTTTGGTATATACAGGCGGTCCCCTACTTACACCGTTCCGACTTACATAGTCCCCTAGTTACAAACGGAGACTTATGGGGCGTGGCTGACATTTAACACCGAGTCACGCACCATGATAACCAAGTGCCAGCATGCCACAGCTGCACATGAGATACAAAACGTTAGGTGAAATCTTCTAAAAAAGGGCACAGACGTAAAAACAAATTTAAAAACTGTTCCCTGCACTATCCAAAACTAAAAAAAAAAAAAAAAAAAAAAAAAGTTATTGCATTTAATAAATCTACCTGTTCCGACTTACATGCAATTTTAACTTAAGAATAAATCTACAGTCTGTATGTAACCCGGGGACTGTCTTGTATATAACAATCACCACCTTACCAGTCATGTCTTACAGTATGTATATGTGTGTGTGTGTGTATATATATATATATATATATATATATATTACACACACACATATATATATATATATATATATATATATATATACACACACATATACATGTGTATATATCATACACACACATATATATCTATACATATCTATCTATGTATGGTAAGGTGGTGAATGGTGTATACATTTCACCAAGAGTACTCACATATACACGATGAAGGACAGATACACGTCACTGTGGTACCTGATCTCTGTGAAATAGGGGCTGTTGCTTTATATGTTTCAGCTGCAGTAGTAGTTGACATCTATTGATCACCTAGTAAAGCTGTTTGCAAACCCCTCAGTCTGGGACGGCTATTACTGGGAGCAGTCACAGCGTTGGGTAGGTAACTGTTCCACGCGTTTCAGGCCAGGGTTTAGCGGGTCCATATAAATCAGCTGACTTGGCATTTCTGATTTACAGGTCAAGGAGTTTGGGCCCAAAAGGTTACACCAAGAAATAACCAGGGTCTCCAACATGTTTTGCTGGAATAAGGTAGTAGTGATGGAAAATCATTACTGTGTAGTTGGTGCTCAGACAAGTAGTGGTTATTTTGTTTGCCACCTGTCATTTATACTGCGGCCACTAACCAATGACGGAACTTGTAGCTGAGGAGGCTGTCTGTGTCTCTATTGCCGAGTGGACCCCCTCCCAATACATATATACACACAAACATACACTACTCGCTGAACATAACTATATGGGCGATTTTATATATGAGACCTGTAGGGCTCAAAGTGATTGTCCCATTACAGTCGCTGATGGCATATTGATAGGATATGCCATCAATGTCAGATAGCTGCGGTCTCACCTCTGCAATTGCTTGGCTGTACTCAGAAATCCCTTGGAAATGAATGGGGAGTGACCGTGCAAGCACAGACACTTCTCTGTTCAGAACAGAGGATTTCGGAGACCTGTTCTGGAGACAGTAGCAGGTTTTAGAGGAGGGACCTGCACCTTTCTGATGGGATATCCATAGAATATGCCATCAATGTCTCAAAAGGGTCTCTAACCCCTTTAAGCTTGGCACCTCCTTTCGGTTCTCCAGATGTTATATATGGTTTTGTCTTGTAGATACAGCAGATTTCAGCTCACATCCAAACCCCATATGTGGCAATCCAGGGGTTAATTTGCTCTCTGGATCATTCTCATACTGGTTAGAAGGATTCCTTCATATCCGTACATGTCACTCCAACTACAGTAATGTTTTGAAACTGACCTCGGTCCGGTCATTCAGCACAAAGTTACTGTTCCGGTCTTTAACAAGTTAACAGCCTCTATTGCTTTCCTGTCTAAAGAGTAAGAAGCCCTATCCGTAGAGCTCACATCTTTGAGCCCAAGTAATTCAATACCTGGAGAATAATTGAACTTAACTTCACACCCAACCACATATTTCTCCAGGTCTTCAAGTCAAAATACATGGCAGAAGAAGACATTTTTCCTGTCTATTGGCAAAAACACGTAACATCTTGCATCGACTCGTCCATAACGTGTAAATTTTATGTGTAACGGTATCTGCTCCTTTAGGTGGTCTGCTCACATTACATAATAGCTGTGTTGAACCGAAAATAAGATTAGGGCTTATTTTCTTATTCTGTTTATTGGTACTGTACTGCAGTAAATGGTGGATGTCTATTCATATTCTTATGTCAGACCCTGCACCAAGAAAACCAGGCACCCCCAAAAGAATCACACTCACCAGACCCCCTTAGAACCACAGCAATTAGACATAGCATGTGCCGATGTT